>PVKB01004046.1:0-162234 GCA_004027205.1 Ctenodactylus gundi
TATTTCCTTTCCTCATTCTACCCAATGGGAGCAAGAGGGAATGATTGAATTGGTAAAGTTGGTGAAAATAAAATGTCACCATGAATGCTACTCATCCTCTTTACCTTTGGGAACAAATAGCTCTCGTGTAAAGAAGATTCTTCCAAGACCTGTGAGAACATTCTCAGTTGATTCCAGGATTTATTGTCAATAGCACACTTGCTTCTCAAACTAGAATGCAATACCATGATGTGGCTTTTTTTAAAGGTGATAATTTAGGTTTCCCATGTTCATTTCTTATTGCTATTTTTCATCATGATCAAACTGTGAGAAACAAAATGGAAGTTATTTGGTTATTTCAGATCACTTGTTATATGCCATGTAGGACCACATTACACTTCAGGGACTATATTCAATTAGAATATACTTAATAAATTCAGCAATAGTGTCGACTTTTGTTACTGTCAGTTTGAAATTATGAGTTCTAGTCAGTGATTACCCATGTTTTAGCCCAGATAACACTTACCATGTTATTATTTATTATTATTATTATCATGTTGAGACAGTGTCTCTGTCTGTAGCCCAAGCCGGTCCTGAACTCACGACCATGAGTTCATGGTCCTTACTATGTCATTTTTTCAAACAGTGTTTTCCTACCATATTTTGGTCAAATAAGGAGTCTTTTAATGCATAATTGCAGTGTTAATTTCTACTAAAATTTAAATATTTTGCTTCAATAACTATTTAACAAGTAATATAGTACAAGCATGTTAGCCTAACCTGTAGACACCTAAAGAACTCTTGTACACTTCGTATAAACTGATTTGGTTTGTTTCATATTTGCTATGCTAAACACACTGACAGTTTCAGAATTTTCCTCACAAAATTGAAATATGTATACTGTCTATCTAATAAAAATACATCTATATATATTCATATATTTATGAGGGGGGGTCAATATTTATCAGTGGGTTCAGTGAAATACAGATTAGAATGTAAAGGCACCTAATTGGATTCTAATTTGACCTTTGTTCTTCTGAGTTCTCATTTTTATAGAGATTGCTGTGCTCCTCCACTAAGTCACCAATGCAATTTTTTTCCAGAATGGCATATTTTCTCAAAATTATCCTCCCAAATTTTTATGTAAACTTCTATTTTTCCTTTATTATGAATAAACATTTTTTAATTAATAACATTTTGTGAGAGAATTTTTTTCTGCTATGGCTGTGGTAAAATTGCCTGAATCGCAATATTGATGATGGTAAAGTTGACAATCATGTTGTTCCGTGCTTCCTACACTCCAAATAGTCTTCCTAGTCTACAGGGAAGGAAGTGGTGGCAAAAAGAAGCAGATAAGTAATGTATTAAGACAGTACAGCTGCTAACTGTGGAGCTGGGATTAGCAGTCAAACTCACCTCAATGTGTGTGAACTCTTCAAGATTATCCCATGTTGTCTCTCGTGACTTGAGTCTCCATGTCATGGTTTTGGAATTGCTTGCATGCTTTCTCAGACATGCTAATTCTGAAAGAACTCATGTGACATATGTTTACTTTGGATACGAAAGGCTAGGATGTTTTGAGAGTATGGTTTCAAATTTTTCTTTAAGTCCTGTTCTCAGGCAAAGTTATACAGTGTTTGTGACCTTTGGAAAGGTTATGGTAGCTTCGTGGAATTAGGAAACACACAGGCTAGGGCTTTGGGGGGTGTGTGATTGCATTATGGGATAGAAAAGAAGAAAGAACGGTCCTGCTGGGTGTGAGTGGCCAGCCAGTCAACAGGCAGCGTGCACTAAATAGAAGGAAGGAAGAAGGAAGATTGTCATGGCTTCTTCTGGGAGAGCTCCAACTTTTGCCATTGCTGTCTTGTTGGCCATTCTGGACTCTGCCTTCACACTTGTAAATTGTACAAATAAATTTCCATAAATACACTTTTTATCAATTCTGTTTTTCCCAGAACCCTGGCCAGTACAGTGTATCTGTCATCAATATTAGAATAAGGATAGTAAATAATATTTGAATATACAGATATTTTCAAAGATTTTTTTAGGAACAAGGTAATATTTTGGTTTGAAGAAAAGGTGGTTGATCATATAGGTTCATTATAGGAAAAGAATTCTTCATTATCAGAATCCATTTGCAAACTAAATCAAATAAAAGTGAAGAGTCCTACAAACTCATTAAAGAAGTTTGATTTAGTTTGCATTTGAATAAATATTAAACATATTACATATTTATTTGCAAAATGTTGTATTGTGTTTCTGAATATATTTATTTGATATTAGCTAGATAAGGGCTATCATAAAAGTTGATATGTATCTGAATCATTTTCATATTTTATTAGGTGTAATATAAATTATAAATAAACTTGGCCCTAGAACATTCCAGAATGGAACTGAAATATTTAGTGCATTTAACCAAGGCATACTTCTGTACACATCCCTTCTATTCTGCTGAGGAACAAATTAAATATTTTCTTCCTTGCTACATAGTGAAAATGTAACCTAACACTTTTTTTTTCCTTTGGAAAATAGACTTGAGTATTTCAAGGATAAATCTAGGTTTAAACCTTTCTGTATAATATCTTTCTCATTTTCAAGCAAAGTTAGGTAATAAAAATTGCTTTTGGTATTCTAAAATGAAAACTGGTATCATATTAAAGGAGAGAAGTTCCCCAAGGGAAATGAAAGGGTTGGTTCAGGCTGAACATTTGCTCAGGTATTAAAACATGGAAGCCAAATGTCCTATAAATGGCAAGGTGCCCTAAGAGCAATCCTGGAGGCTCAGAAAGATGTGTGTCTGGAAAATGAGGCAGAGGACAATCTGGACCAGGACCAGAAAAAACCCTGCAAGAATAGTTCACCAACAATTGTTCCTGTTTTTTTTCTTTTCTTTTTTTTAATGTCATTTCTAAGACTTCAGGAAAACTAGTCCAATAAGTTCAGGCCACGGTTCAGTGTCGTAACTGCCCTGTGCCTAAGAGGGACACACTCACTTGTCAAGTTCAGAACATGATCCTTTACTGAGGCAGCAAACACTGCAAGGAAATTACATTGTGCTTGAACTTGAGTGTCAAAGGAGCAATTCTTACTAGGCAAAGCACCACGGGAAGCTGTTCATAGAGCGGCACAGGAGGGACTCTTCACTGGGTGGCAAAAATCTCTCCACAAACACCTGGTCCGCTGTGCATTAACTGACCTCAGAACAGTACTCCAGGGAACAGTGCAGCTCAGAGTCCTCTTTCTTAGAGTCCCAAGAAGCCATTCATATGTTAATTTTTAGATTGCCCTTCTTGAAAAAATTCCCAAATCAATTAAAATGTAGTTAGAATGCTTTGTTCTTTTTTTAAAACTAAAATCTGAATTGGTGTTACAGGTTTCTAGAATTTTTGTCTGTTAAATTATACTAAAATCACCTAAATTTTGGTATAAAACTGCTCCAGCCATCTGTGTGTGACTGCTCTGTCCAATTAATTAAGAGAACATAAGGGTAGAAACTGAGGAAAGTACTGGAGGTGGGGAAAGTTGAGGTAAGTTAGAAAGTTATCTCCTTTCAATTAGGAACAATAATATCAAATGGATACAGATGTTCCAAATTTGATAAATGTAGCATGTTTGCTTACAGTGTTATGATAATTATGCTACATTTGCTCATGCAAAAGAAATCTTAGAATTAAAGAGCTAAAGTGCAACACCGGTCAGGTAATGCTCAAAACACTGAAGTATGGTAGGGGGTAGAAATGAGTTAATATCAAACAAGAGAATGGCAATATATTTATATCCATCCATCGGTCTATCTATCTGTTATTTGCCTATATTTCAAAAATGAAGCTGAAAATTGCAAAACGCACAGTAGGTTCAGAATGCTGGAATATTAGTACTAAATGAAATGTAAGTTTTCATATCAAAATGACAAAAACTGGGAAAGAAAATCCTACAGGAAAGAAATGTCTCATTCAGTATTGATGCAGAATGAAATGAACAAATGAAGTAATAAGCACACCTAAATAAGTATTTAAGAGGTCTGAGGTGTAGCTCAGTGGTTAAGAACATGCGCCTGTCAAGAGTGGGGCCCTAGGTTCAATTCCTCAGCACCACAGACTGGGCATGGTGGTGAGCAATACATCTGTAGAAAACAAAAATTCAAGTAGAGAGTAAAGACCTGCACCACTGGGCTTGCCTCACTTTATAATCAAAACAATTATTTAAGATACAATAAGAACCTAAGAATAAATAAAAATGAAAAATATTTTTCTGTCTTTTCATTAATTCCCACTTAATTTTCTTCACAGCTAAGAGAGGAACAATTAAATACAAGTTGTGACAATATATAGTAACGAGACAATAGCAAGACTTTCCCCTCCTATGTTTCTGAAGAGGCGTGTGCACAAACTAGGGTTTCAAAATTGTTTAAAATCAAGTCAGTGAGAGGAGAGCCTGCGAGCATCTTTCTTTGAAGTTCTAGGGAAGGGAAAGTCCCAGAATAACAAGAACCAACCTTGATAAGAATAACCAATCACAACTTGGGCTTTGTTGACTTAAAATTTTGTAATAAGGCACTTGATTTATAATGCAGAAATTTTTATATATGAATGCAGGTTGAATTTTAAAAGAGGCAAACCAATCATTTAATATTAATTTTCATAGCAAGGTATGTATATATATAAACTAATAAGTTTTTTTTTACATGTATTACATTAATCACAGGATGTAAATACTACAACATATTGTTAGAACAAAGAAGGAAGCATTATGCTGGGAATTGGGCTTTGCCTGGAGATGAATGTCCAATGAGAGGGCAAAATGGGTACCACGTGTTTAGTTGGAGTAGGATCCTTGCAGATGGAGAGCAGTGTACGTGTATGTGCGTGTGCAGCGTGTGTCTATCTGTGGTAAGGGGCACAGAGGCATCCTCCTTCCTGTTGTCAGAAAACATAGATTGAACTAAGAAGAGCGAAGGAGTGAACCAGCTTGCTTAGGCCTCCTCAGGCACACCTGTGAAGCTGACGGTATTCTTGGATAGAAGGAGAAAAAAAATCACGTAGGAAAAATGATGGGGTATGTAGCAGGATAGAAACGGAAGGTGGTGTATTTTGTGATATGATGAAATGACACTGTGTGTCCAAGTCCAGGGTATCTCGTTATGGGTGATGGAGGCAATTTTCTGATTAAGGCGAGCAGAGGATGAAGCCAAGCCTGACAGCATACAGCAAGGTAGTCTGGGATAATGCACAGGCGATGTGCGCATGGAGACGAGCTTGAAAACCATCTGAGGATGGTGCGAAATCTTGCTATCAGGGATTGATCAGGGGCGGAATTGAATCAGCCTGCGTGGCACTGAATTATCAGTGCTACAAAAAGACACAAGAGATTATCAGATCCAACATCTGGTCTACCTACAAAGCTGAACCGGGGAACCTTAAGCGGGAGCCCAGAGAAGCCATGGTTTGTCTGGGCTAGGACTCTCTCGGACCAGACAACATTATAGATTTTGTTATGGAATTTTAACATCGGTCTGAGGCTCAAGGCTGCCAGGCAGTGTCATCCTTGTTCATTTTCTTCTTGTCACAGGAAAGCACTTGGCACTTTCCAACAAAACAAACAAACAAACAAGCAAACACATGAGAAAATACACACAATCACTTCAATCACTTTTTATTTTGAGATAGAGTATCACTCTGTAGCCCAGGCTGTCCTGTATTCACGATGGAGCCCAGGCTGGCCTCGAACTCATAGCAAGTCTCTTGATTCATAGGATCACAGGTGTGCCTCACCACGCCTAGTTTATGTGGTGCTGGGTAATAGAACCCAGAGCCTTGTGCTTGCAAGACAAGTGTTTGAAGCTCTGTGCTCTTCCTCCAGTCCTCCTTTTTTTCTTGGTGCAGGCTACCATCTTAGGGGTCCTCCGGTTGTGCCAGGCATTCTCCACAGAGACACAGTCTCAATTCTCCCTTTCATTTTGTACTGGGTGAGTATGAAGTGGTGGTTGGTGGAAGACACCTTCTTAGGTAGAACATTAAAAGTTAAGACAGAGCAAGGAAGTGTCTCATTTTCCTAGAAGGAATAAGAAAAACTCAACTGGATTCCAAACGTTATTAATTAATAGTTGTAACATACAAAGAAAAGTTAGCGGCAATGCTGCTTCTCGAACTACGTAATTCATAAGATTAGATAAAAAAGTAAGTACTACGTAGTTCCGACTTTCTAAGATTTTTATGTGAACTGCTTGGTCATTGTTAAAACCGAGAGATGATGAGGCATAATACTCCTTTTTTGAATATATCTTCAGTGCATGCAATCTCTTAGGGGATCTATTTGAAGTTTCTATCAAATGAATAATTGAAAATTTTTGGAATTGATTCTTTACAAAAGTCTATGCTTATATAAATTCTATGTAAAGACAATATTGCTACCCGGTTCTTGGGTTTCTACAAGTAATTGAAGGCAATCACCAAATAATTTTTAATTTTAAGCATTATGAATATCTATTTTTTATTAGACAGCAATATAAAATTAGCTTTTATTCTGAAATTTGAGTTAAATCATTGTTACATGCACAGTATCCCATCCTTAAATTATCATTTTTGGAAAGTGAACACATGCCTAAAAGTTCAGATTATCTGAAAGAGAGAACTAAATTAACAGCAGGAGAACTGGAAATTACCTGTACTTTTAAAATATTATATTAGAGATAGATATATTGTGATTATAAATTACTTGGGGGTACATGAATCTTCAAGTTGCATTAATATTCCAGGTAAAGGACAACAAGAATATATGCCAAAAGCAAAATTTTATTTATTTCTGTTTATTGTGTTTTAAAAGCTCGAATTCTTTGTTGTGTTGTCAAAAATAATATTTTACCCAGTGTTTTTCAAGGTTCAACAAAATACTACATGCTAGATTTTGCCCTGTCGAGCCTACTTCTGTTGTACATTGGCCTAAGACTTCACATTGTAAATGGGAGCAGCCATTGTTGCTGTTATTTTTGCAAAATATCTTTCATTAGACTTCACTTGTTGGTTGGTTAAGAATAACAAATAGCATCTCTAAATCTTAGCAAAAAATTCTTATACTCTCCTTACAAGAAGTTAGGTAAGGTTTCACAAAACACAGATCCAAAAGGAGGAGTTTCTTAAAAGGGTACATTTTTTATTGGATTCACAATTAGTGGAATAGAAATTTAACAGGTTAGTGAATTACGAACAACTCTGATGTAACCCTAGGTATCAGCTTGGCGAGGCATCGTGGTAATATACAAATACTGTGTTACTTGTATGTCTGTAATTGATGAAATCCTTGAGAAATCAAGTTTAAGAAGTGATTTCGCTTTGCTCACAGTTGAAGAGGTTTCATTCCGTCTTTTGTTGGTTCCATTCCATTGAGCCCATGGCAACATCACGCTTCATGACGGGGGTATGTGGGAGAGAAAGGTTGCTCACCTCACAGCAATGAGGAAACAACCAGGCCAGCTTGCCAGTTTCCTCCGTGAGGCCACGCCTCCAGCGACCCCACGTCTTTTTACACGGCCCTACGCCTTAACGACTCCACTTCCCATGAAGTTTCCACAATTGGCAAACCAAGTATTTTAAGAGCCTGGAGGCGACATTCAATATACAATCCATACTATACACTTACTCCTAGTACAAACTGGTACACAGTACACACTTCATTGACAAAATTTGCAGACTCTCCACACAACAGCAATATTTATATTTTGAATGATGGTGAATGATATCCAGGATTTTTTTTTAATATACTGGAAATTGAGCCTGGGGCCGTATCACTGAGCTGCATCCTCAGCTTTTTTTTTTAACTTGTTTTTTAAATTTTTGAGACAAAGTTCTCATAAAATTCTTCAGTTGCCCATGTATCATTTTCATTTCTAAGTGCTTTAGTAGTAAGGGGTTTCTAGAGAAACAGAACCAATTGGAAGTACAGATAGGCAGGCAGATAGATAGATCAACAAGGGTATGTATTATGGGAATTGGCTCAAGTGGATATGGAAGATGAGAAATCTCATTATCTCTTCGTTGGAATTGTGTGTGTTGGGAAGGGGTACCAGAAGAGGCAGCAGTATTATTCAGTCTTAGACAGTAGGGGTGGGGAGCTTCAGGTATATACATCCTAGAGAACACAGGGCTCTTATACCTAAGGACAGAAGAACATGAATGTCTAGCTTGAGGAGTGAGAGAATTTTGCACCCACCTCAATTTCTTTTTTCTGTGCTGGATTGGATGGTTCTCGTCCACATTGATGGGTGTGGATATACCTTTCTTAATTTAAATGCCCAAAATCATACCTAATCATCTACATGGGCATAATTTAAATTGAACGAGTTTTCATAGGATTAATTATTACAAAAAGGTTGATTAACTGATATATTTAAATTTTATGAAACCTTTCCAATTTAGAAAGGCCATGTCCAAAGTATGTCTAATGATACTATGACAGCATGCCATAACATAGGTTAACACTTCCTTTAAAATTTTGTCTAATTAAAAAAAAACATACTCTGGAAAAGAGAAAGAAATACATGATTTTGAACTTTGTCTTTATGGACAAGACACTATACTAAGTTCTTAATTATGTGATCTCGTTTAATCCCACCAATATCTTTCGAAAAATGTAAAGTAGTTGCAATTTGCTCATTTTATTTTCTTTTAATTAAAAAAAAATGAGTCAGGGTCTCGCTCTTTAGCCCTGGCTGGTCTTGAGCTCACTATGGAGCCCACGCTAGCCTTGGACTCATGATAATCCTTCTGTCCCAACCTCCCAGGTACTGGGATTCCAGGTGTGTGCCACCACACCTGGCTTGGCTTATGTGGTGCTGGGGAATTGAACTCGGGTACTTAGCACTTGACTCGGCACTTACTAGGCATGAGCTTTAACCACTGAGACGTTTCTCCAGCCCAATTTGCTTATTTTGTACAGGTGGGTTAATTACCAAAATGATAACAAATATAAATAAGGAAATACACTCTGAAGGCACAGAATGTTATAGAATGCATTCAATGAAACTGAAAAAAAAAGACTGGGAACCACTACATGTGGTCATTTTACTTTAAAGATTGAATTTGAAAACTTGAAGAATAATGCTGGAATTCAGTTGTTTTTCTCCCTATTTTACTAATATGTATGTATGCAATACATAATATTTACATTGATTTTGAGTATTTGGCACATCTACATACTGTGGCAAAATTACAAATTCTTCCCCTTTCCCTTTTTGACCCCCTTCCCTCCCCACTAGTTTCCATTATCCCCCCAACTAGTTGAAATAACTGGGATATGGGTTTTCCACATTAGACAAACCATTCCTTATTAACCTTGTGCATTTGATTCACTTCATTGAGCAAGATGGTCTCAAGTTGTGTCCATTTACCTACAAAAGCCTCAAATGTATCGGTCTTTATAGACGAGTAGTATTCCATTGTGTACAAATACTACAACATTTTGTATCCATTGGTTTGTTGATGCATACTATGGTGCCTTCCACATTTTAGCTATTTTTCGTTGTGCTGATATAAACATGCGTATTCATGTATTTCTGTTATATGATACCTTTAACTCTTTCGGAAAAATTCCCAGAAGAGGTATTATTGGGTTCAAGGGGATATTTTTCAATCTTTTGAGAAACTACAACCATTATATAAAGCAGTATGCAAATTTAGTTATTTTAAGAATGCACTAATTCATTTATCTTTTTCTTGTAAGTTTGCTGCTCAGTTACATTTCACTGAATGAATATAATCCTTACTTCTTGTGATATCTAGGTAGGGAAGGTTAAGATTGATTGCTTATATTTTTATCTTTCATTTAGAAAGGTGTTTTTGTTGTTGTTGAGTAGGGTACCTAAGCTATATCAAATATAATGAAAGCTGGAAGTTGTTTATTCTAACATTGCTTGATTCTTTTCTTTGTGATTTAGACTTATAAAATCTACTTTCTTTGATTTGAAATTTGCAGCAATTTCTACTCTGAGTGGGATATACTTTTCTGTTCCACTGATTTAAGAATGAGTGACATGACTTGCACTGGCCAATGCGATGTAATAGAAGCAATTCGTGCAACATTTTCAAGAATCATTAAGCTTTAAGCTTAAGCTTTAAGCTGCTACACAAAGCCTCACAATCCATGGCTAAACAAACCTTTCATATGAGCTATTCCACCCTGTGTCCTAGAATGACAATCAGTGGAGGGTACCGGATCTCATGAGGAAGCCTGGAGCTCTGCCCAATCTGGCTGGGTCCAGCTGATCAGGGGTAGAACTGATGAGCACATAATGGAGAATGCATTCACTGCTCTGAGCCCTTAACACTGACCATGTTATTATTCATCAAAACACAACTGATGCAATTCTTAAAGTATATTTATCAGGCGATATTTTATTTTGTAAAAATTGAAGAATTACATACAGTGAGTCAGGAGAATACAGGTATTGCATTACAAATTTCCTTGACGAACATAGTTTTGTACAAACTAAATATGGTGCTAGTTAAATACAGTGTTTATTCCCCAGGCAGGATTCTCATTCACATATTGACTTTTTCCTCTGCTTCTCAACTTTCAATCTTTTATTCCAAGAGGAAGCATACACAAAAGTGGTCTCCGGAAATTTTTCCTCAATATGCTATCGTATAGAATGATTTAATTTTCTATTTTGAGCTTTATAAAATCTTAATTGAACTATCACACTATTAGTAAGCAATCTCATATTAGCTTACAATTTTAAAGGCCAAAAATATTGCTACCTTTCTGTGACTGGGACTCCAGAGGGCTCTGCTCTGCTATTTTCCTTCTCTACCTGCAGCACTGTGCCGCGCTGTGTTACCCTACGTAGGGAGTGTTTTATTTCGGATCAGAGCGCCTCAGGTTTAAGAGCCATATGGCATCTATACCACCCTGAGATCTTGTTAAAATGAAGATCCTTATTTAGTAGGTGTGGCGTAGAGTTTAAGGTCTTGTATTCCTAAAATGTTACCAGGTTATGCTGGAGCTTCAAATCTGTAGAAAACATATTATACAGCAAAGTTTTAAAATATTTCTTGGGCAAATTAAAATTCTATCTATATATCTTCCCATCTATCATATATCTGTCTACACATAAATATGCATATATATGCATACACACACACACACACACACACACACACACATATGACTGGTGAAATTAAATGCCTACATAAATGTAATGCACCAAATAGAAGAATAATTACAGGTTTAAGAACACAGTCATTCACAGATATATTTATGTCATGTTAACCTTATTATTAATTGTTGGTATATTTACTTATTGTTAATCTTAACCACTGTAATGTGTTTTGAATAAATACATCAAAGGGGTAAAAAGGTTGGTAAGAAGGTAATTTCAAAATTTTAGACTTTTGATAAACCTTACTCTGTTCTGTCAGCTGTTATTTCAGAAAGTGCAGAGCTTCAGTATTTGTATATATCCCAAAGAATGTGCCAGAAACCACCTTAGATATTAAGAGCATATTTCAAAGTCAGAACAGATCAAAGTTTTGCTATATGAATGTTCAAGAATAGTTTTTTTTTTCATATCAGAGAAGCCACTCAATATTTCACATTCTGATTCGGACTCACTTCACTAAGCATGATGGTCTCAAGTTGCTTCTATTTACCTTCAAAAGCCTTCAACCTGTCTTTATAGATGCGTAGTATTCCATTGTGTGTAAATACCACAGTTTGTGTATCCATTGGTCTGTTGACGGGTATTTTGGTGTCTTCCACATTTTAGCTATTGTTAGTTGTGCTGCTATGAACATGGGTATACATATATCTCTCTTATGTGTTGTGTTTTAACTCTTTGGGGAAAATTTCCAGAAGAGGTATCACTGGATTGAAGAGGATATTTATTTCCAGTCAAAATTATTTCATAGAACTAATTGAGGGAATAATGGGAACTGGGAGGGATGAGGAGGCAGCCAGAAAGTCAAAAAGGGGAGGGGAAGGATTTATAAATCGTAATTTTGCTACGTTAAGTACATGCACAAAATAGTCAAGATCAATGTAAGCTTTATTTATTGCATTTATACATATCAATAAAATGGGAAAAAACAATAGTTTTTTTACTTATTTGTTCCAGTAAAAAAGACAAAAAAGAGAGAAATAGTCTGTCTCTGGAAGACCAACTACATTGTGATTAGTCTTTAAAAATGAGCTATTATTTTGACAAGATAAAATATTGAATCTCTTACAAACCATGAGTAACTTAATTTCATTTATTATGGATTTAATTTGTATTGTATTTTTTTCTGGAAATCTGAGTCAATTATAGTAGGAATCTTTTTCACTTTTACCTGTTTCTAATGTGCTTCTCGTAACTTTCCCAGGGATGGCTAACCTTGTGTCTCCAGACATTATCAAGGTCTCTCAAATTCTATTTTTCTCTGTCTTCAAACAGAAATAGATGTTTTTGAGTCTCATGTATTATAAAACAAGGCCAAGATAAAAGATGTCTTTTTCTTGTTTTTAATAACCTCTAAGCTATCATTCTATTCATCAGTTTTGCTAAGATTAAACTTTTCATAACTATAACTTTATATTATTCTGCCCACTTCTCAGCCTACTGCACTCAGGTTGTGTAAATATGGACAATTAAAGATCTAAAATCTTTTAAATGACAATGGGGCCACTTTGAGTCAATATTGCTCAGTGAAATGGACCAAGTACAAAAGATGGATTGCAGATGGCTGTCCCTCTTATGAAATGCACAAAACTAATGGCATAAAAAGGCCCCAATATGAATGACAGGGTAGAAAGAGGGGCAATGGTCAGCTAGGAAAGGGGTGATCTTCTGCGAAAAGGGTGGACGTAGGTGCTCACTGATTCCCCAACCCCCATGTCTCTAATGTGTTACAGAATTTGGAATTCATGTATTTACAAAATTTAAAAAAAAGACCTCAAAAATGAGACTCAGGCTTTTGCTTCTCTCTCTCATTCTCATCTCTCATTCTTTCCTACTCATATTTTGTAATTTTGAAGCTGAGAAGATGTCACAGATCTGTTGTGGCCAAGAACATAGTCTTTCTGAGACATATAAAGGGACATACAAAGGAAAAAGAGCAAAATTAATCCCAAGAATAAAATTTGTACCCCCAATCAACCTGTACTCATGTGAGTCAATAAGATCTTTTTAATTCAAAAAATCTAATGTCGTGGTTTAGAGCTGGAGTGTCCCCTCCGCCCCCGAAGTCTTATGTTTTTACGGATACTGTGTAGGGTTGGGAGGTTGGACCTTGTGAAGTGGTGGGGGTGTGGGCTTGACCTGGAGGGGCATCTGCCCTTCCTCTCAGTCTCCATCTTCCACCATGGTGTAAGGAACTCCACTGCTGGAGCTCTGGCTCTGGCCCTGTCCCCTCTCCAGGCCTGCCATGTGCTTCCACCATTTTCCCGCTGCCCACCTGTGAGGGGGCTGTGACCTTCTGAAATTGTAAGCTACGATAAATCTTTCCTCCCTAAGATGTGGATGTTGGCTATTGAATCACAGCAATAAAAAAGTAACTAAGACATCTAAAATTGAAAGCACACTAATCTTTTATTGATAGTTTTATGTCTTTTCTCTCACATTGTGTCTTAAGTCATTGTTGATAACTTTAATTTTTTACCTGGAATTTGTGCAGACTGCTCAGTGCAGGTGGTTTGCTCCTGCATTAGCAGACTCTCCTCCCCTCCTCACCCATCTCACATCTAATCAGGAATGGAAGTTTGCTGATGATTTCTTTCTTTCCTAGAAGAAATCTACCTGTGTCCCCAGGATCAGTGCTTAACCTCCCTGGCTTGGCTGGCCCAGCTCCTTCTCATTCCTCCCTTGTAGCACACCTGTCTTTCTCTGGTCTTTCCAATCTCAATAAACCTCTGCACACTGACAGCAAGGCGCAACTTTATAAAATATAAATGGGATCATGGGAGCCCTCTATTAGAACAATTCTACGATTTCTTGTTGCCTAAGGTTCATCATCCACGCTTTCCGATTTGCTTCTGCTTTTCTTTCTTGTTCTCATCTCTCATTCTTTCCCACTCATGTGCTTGCAACCAACCTCAGAAAATTACATTACGTCTCTAGGTACATACCCAGAAGAAAGTACGGTTAAGAATCATCCAGTTAAATGTGTAATGGAAAAGTACTTTAATGGAAGCAACAAACAGATAAAGCCCAAAGGAATAAACTTAACAAGAAATGTGAAGCATTTCACATTTCAAGATTTTAAAATTATTGATGAGGCTGAAAAGAAACTTTGAATAAATTCTCTTGTGCAGGAAGATCCCATGTTATAAACATGTCCCCTTCCCTAATCTGTACATTTAGCCTGGCCCAGGTACATGAAGGGAATGGCTTCCAAAGTTTACGTGGAATAAAACAATTTAAGAATGATATGGGAAAGACTAAATGTAGCAAAGAGTAAAAACAAGTAAATGAAACCATATATGTGTGTATTAATAAATGGAATTATCTTGAAAGTTAAGCAGATCTTATATTCGTATTTATAGGTATTCTATTTGCAGTAATGATAATACATAACAAAATTTCCTGAGATATGTCATTCCCTTTTGTGTCCAGCTCTAGTTAACAAAGGCCGCTGAAGCTTCCACCTGTCAGCATGACGGCCAAGCCTCTGTATCAGTTCTGAGTGGGTGTGCTACCTCTGCATGTGTAGACCCAACCTCTACCAGTGGTCAAATATATTGCTCTCTACCATGGAGGCTAGGGCTGAGCGTAAGTCTCTTCAATCCGCTGAACTTCCACCTACTTGTGCTTCTGTATTGATTCTTCCTGTCTGACTGAGTTTTGGTTTTAGTCCTTGATGAATATTTAGCGTATCTTATTGTACCTGAGCTGAAAACGTGAGTTCACGGTCTCCTAGTTATTCCAGCCTCCTGTACTGTGGAGGTTAAAATCGCCTTCTGATTTTCTTGTCTATCAAATAAGATGGTCCACATGTTAAAGTAAGCACGTGGGCTTCAATTTTCCCAAATGAGACACTTAATGCTTAGTCACTACCTTCTCTCATCAAAAATCAACCTCTTAATTTGTTACCTGTAAAGGCAGACTTTCAGTTTCTTGAATGAATTTAGTAACCCCCAAGAATGCTTCCCTCTCTGTCCTACCCCGATATGCTCCCCTAGATTTGCAGATGACAGAAACCATCTTCCTTTTCTGGTTTGTTCCACAAAAATATTAATTGCTGCTTCGCTTCTCATTACTTCACTGCTGTTATGACTTCAGCCCACATCTCAGAAAATGAAAAACGGCAGGCGGTGACTATTTTTGGATAACTCACAAATATTGAATTAGTTAATCCTAAATTTCTGAATGCCCAGTATTTGCAAGAGAACTCATAGACAGAATGATTTATGGTTATCAGAAAATGTTTGTGCACATAGAAATGTTTCTTCACTCTATGTCATAATTTCAGTTAGTATGCTGTTAAAGAGATACTTATTTATGTCATACAATTTTTGATGTTATCTAGAGGCCATGTTTTAAGGTATTATTAGCCTAGTCTAGTTTAGAAATCCACTGACAGGTATGGCATTCAGTCCTGTTCAGTGTGATGTGGAGACTAGCTGAGAAAAGCTTTGGCAGGGTTTTAGAAACAACCGTCAATTACTTGTGTACTTTCAAAATCCTCCGAGGAAATGGTAGTTTTTAAGACAAGACTTGAAATGATAAATCAATACACATATTGATTTCTTTAAAATGAATGGATGATGTCAGAATCAAGGTAAAGAGTGAAATGTCATGTTATATGTGGAACACTACAGGTTGAAGAACGAAGATCAAATCTCTGTGATTCCCAAATGCCTTTCTGCTGGAAGAGATAAGAGAGTGAAATTTGGACTGTCAGTTCATTGACGTTTAACCTGAAAACTCTTTTACACTTAGTATCTTTGTTTCTTTTGAGAAGATGATTGTAAGACCAGATTCAAATATACATCGTTACTTGTACAGATTTTATTAGTAAAATGTTTTGCACTGAATCAAATTAAAAAGTCTTCGATGAACTATGTTGTAAAATATGGCTATATTTCATTTGGGATGTGAAATATAGCATGCAATATTTATTTTATTGTGTATCAGCATTTTTCCAAGACATCCTCTAGAACATATTTAATTCTCCTTTCAGACAGTATTACTAATGATCTTTTATCATTTCATCTTTTAAATTTTTTCCTCATTTCTTTTAGTGTATAGATAATGATCACATAAAGCTTGAGAATTCTATGTGCACATATATCGTATCGACTTCACAATCCTTCCCCCTCTCCCCCTTATCTCTAATCCCCCCTGGTCCCCAATAATCTCACCCACTTGACTTGATTATTTATTTATATTCTGGATTTTTCACAGTAGAGATATCATGTGATATTTAACCTTCTGAGTCTGACTCACTTCACTAAGCATGATGGTTAATGTCTACTTAGCAACAAATGACTCAAATTTCTCTTTATGAAAGTCTAGTACTTCATTGTGTACAAAACCACGTTTTTTGTATCCATTGGTCTTTTGATGGATATTTTGTCAATCTTCCACTATTTGGCTATTATAAGGTGTGTTGCTATAAACATGGATACAGGTGTATCTCTATCATATGTTACTATTAACTCTTTTGGAAATATGCACAAAAGAGATGTGGCTGGGACAAAGAGAATAATATATATATATATATATATATATATATATATATATATATATATATATAATCTTTTTAGGAAATCTCCATTCTACTCTCTGTAATAGTTGCAATAGCTTATAATCCCACCAGCAATGTAGAAGAATTTCTTCTTTCTTGAAATCTAGCTAGCATCTGTTGCTTTTTGAGACCTTGGCATATGCCACTCTCGCTGAGGTATGTTGTTATCTGATGCTGCTTGACACAGGTGTTCTTTAGCCCTTAATGTTTATAGTCCCACTGATATGGTGCTGTGCTGAAAACCTTTCTTTTCCATTTGTGTAAGTTACATGTCTGGGAAAGCTAATGCCTCTTATTTCTTGACTTATAATATCACAATATCAGCCACAATATTTATCACCACAGAAGATAATTAGAACATAATTCTCATGCATGTCTTTGGTATGTATACATGCAAAAATTGTCCAATATATTTGAAGACTTGCCATTGTGTGCTTACTTTACCTGTAAAAATGGTTCTTTGATTTATAGTGTCATTTAAGCTCTGCTGACATCTGCTATATCCCTGTTGTGTACCACGCCCTATTGTGAAACTGAGAATTCAAAGTGTTTAATGACAGTTTTCTATCTATCCCCTGTCCCTCTAAGGCAATAAACAGACATATTAAACTTAAATCACAATTACATATTGACTCACTTACTGAGTAGCACTCCATATTAAATATTTTTTCCTAAGCTTACTGGCACAGAAATTAACAAGAGAAAAAAATTATGTCTTTCTCTTGGAGCTTTTGTTTCAGTAAGGGAGACAGATAACTGTAAGCAAACAAACACATAAATAATTGTGATATGTGTTTCTGAGGAAGATATCATGATTGGGTAGATAATTATATTTCAGGAAGGTCTTTCTGAAAGGGTGGCATTTGAGCTGAGATAGTGATGGGTGAGAAGCTGTGGGAATTCGGAGGAGGACCACTCGCTGCAATCTTTGCAATGCAGGAAACATCTTCTCTATCAGAGGTTATAAATAAGGGACCAAAGAGTCAGCCTACTCAAAGTAAAGAAAGAGGCGATTCAACCTGAGGAATAGCAAGTACAAAGTCGGAGCATTTGATAAAATTTGCCAGGGACTACAACCATCTCTGCTGAACTGGGAGACCAGTAAGCGGTCCAAGGTGTGGTAAAGGGAGCCCAGGCAAGGCAGGGAGCGTTGCAAAATTACTGCCAATGGGTCTGCTGTCCTTGGTAGCCTGTTACCGGTTACAAGCACATGACATTTTTAAGATGACAGGCTCTCTATTTGGAACGTGAACCTGTCTTGTTATGTCTTATCATGGAATCACAAAGAATGTTACATTATAAAGACTTCTGTGTCTGAATGAATTCACCAGACAGGATGTAGCAGAAGGAACACATGTAGTAGTACACGACAGTTGGAGTTGAGAAGGTATTTGTGCTGTGGAAAGGGAGAGACAGAGGATTCTACTAAGTCCTAATGAAGCTGGAGCACCTACTTCAGGCATCTACAAGCAGAATCATGGGCTAGAGGTCTCATGAAAAGGCCAAATCAGTTCCTTCTCTGAGAGACAGGAGTAGCGCAGTAAATTTATTTCTGTCACAATAAATAAGTAGTTAATCAGGATTCACCTGACACATATTAATGGGTGGCTGTGGGGTATTGGTCACCGTGATAGATACCTTTCCTTCTGCATCTAATTGATAGTGACTTTACAAAGTTGCTGACTTCTACACTCAAAGATGTACACTATTTCTTCTCAGTGAATCTTTTACGTTTTCCCTTAACATGCTGCAAGGTTGAACTTAATGAATCGTGGATGTGATGAGACGATCTACTATGGGCATTATTTCACGTATTCTGCATTCTGCTCTGAACTGCAGAAGACATAGCTGTGAAGTTAAAGAGAGAAAAAGACAGCTGATAGAGATTTTTTGTTATTCCTGAGCTTAATGCCTAATTTTTAGAGCTCATGTTAATAGAATTATGCCAAACTGGAGTCTTGTTAGACTAATGGCTGCTATGATACATTACCTGTAAACTAGTAAGAAAAAAAGAAAAAAGAAGCCTCCCAGAGTGTATTAACTTTAGCCAATTTTCTAGTGGATGGCTTGGACCAGGTACATGGTACACGAGCTGAGATAAAACCTTAAAAGAAAATATTAACAGATCATCATTTGGCTAAACAAATAAAAAGGATATAAAATTAAGAATAAGATAATTTTTTGGTTAATTAAGTGATTTAATACCAAAACAGCAAATGATACTACTCCAAGAATGTAGATTATATAGAAAGTTTCAAATTTTGATTTTGAAGCCAGATCTAGCTTTAACAATCTTCTACCAACAGGTAATTTTAAATTAACAGAGACTTGTGAATGGAGGAATATCTGTGGTTAACATACTACTAAGTAATGAGTTTGAATCCCCAGCACCATATACACTGGTTGCGGAAGTGCATGCCTGTAATCCCAGCACTCAGATGGCTGAGGAAGGAGGATTGCTGTGAGTTTGAGGCCAGCCTAAGCTACACAGGGAGTGCAGGCCAGCATACACTACAGAGTGAGACCCTGTTTCAAAAATAAATAAGTAAACTAATTAACAAATGCAGAAAACCAGAATATTCTGTTTGATTCATCCAACTTTTCTCATCTTACGTATGAGGATGGACTTGGTAGTATATTGGATTTTGTATGGCTAAGCCAACACTTGTTATTTTCATAACTTAGAACATGTTACTTCACACTTAAAGATTACCACGATTTCTACCTTTTATGAACTGTTGCATTATGTGAAATACGTATTCTTTATAACTTCTGTTTCTGCTGTAGCTGAAATACTTGCATGAACACATGTAGCCCTTGGAAGAGTGAGAACCTAGTTGTTCATAGTTTTAACGTAGGCATCAGCTTTCTCCTTATCATTAAGAAGGAGGGTATAGTCACATTTTTCTAAATAATTGAGCTTGTGAAATATTCATTGTTTCTTTCTTTCTTTTTTTTTCATTGAACAATGATACAGCAATGGGAGGTAGAGAGTTGAATTGTTTCCCCAAAAGATATACTTAAGATCTGAAACTCAGTCCTTGCAGATGTGACCCTATTTGGAAGTAAGTTCTTTGAATTTGTAACCAAACAATGATGAGACCGCTAAGAGTTAGGGTAGGCTTTAAACACAGTAATAATATGGTCATTCCAAAAGAGAATATGAGACACACCCAGAGGGTGAAGGGCATGTGAGGATGTGCAGACAGAAACAGAGGGTGGGAAGAGTCAGCCACAAGCCAAAGTTGCCAGCGATTGCTAGAAACCACAAGGAGCCAAGAAACGAGTATGAGACAAATTGGGTCCTAGGAGACTCTGATGGAGTCCATCCCTAATGTCTAGGGTGTGCTCTGGTAATAAACAGTCCCAGGCACAGAATCTTGCGAGAGATTCATTGAAAGCTGGTGAGGAGTTAACTAGTGCCTCGTTTTCAACTCCAGATCTGGGTTGAATATAGCATCTATTTATTTAGAATTGCTCATTATGAGAATAGAGAGAAGGGGGTGGGGAAGCAAGTACCATTCCTTAAAATCTCTTCCTGGACGTGATGCAAGTTTATCCTGTTCATGTTTCCTTCACCACAACATATCACATGGACATCCCTAACTTAAAGTGACAGGCAAATGATAACCCTGCCACTTCCAGGGAAAAAAAATAATACCTGGGATATCTATGGGTACTACATAGAGATTCTGTGTTTAGTGTTACACAAACAAACAGCTAAAAGCAAAGGCGCCCACACAAGTTACCTAAAGTCATACAGCTAAGATCATTTCAAAATACAAATATTGATTGCTTATTAAGTCTTGAAGGTGATGCTATATAATTCCATGCAAAACTTTTATGTATCATTCTAATAAATTTCTGCACGTCTGTCTATTGACTCTGCATGAGTCAAAATATGCCAGATTACAGTATAGGGACCTAAAAAAACCCCACTTAGTCTCATTGGCTTGAAACAACAATTATTTCTATCAGCTCAATTTTCTATAATGCACTGTGGCTCTTACTGTAGAGAGTATTAGGGTAAAGTAGCAGCCTTCAACCCAAAGTTTCTGGAGTGCTGTGTGAGGGGATTATGAGTGCCGAGATATTTTCCATTGCCAAGTAAAGGCTCAGCCCAGAGGAAAAAAAGTCTGCTGCTGATATTTGTGGCTGATTGTCTAGAAATACTTTGACTTTCACACAGGGTGCACAATCCTTCCATGTGCTCCAAAAAAGTAAGAACCAAAAATAACTAGAAACTAAAATAACACCTATAGTTTCTGTCTATGTTAAAAAAGAAAAATATAATCTGGTGTGATTCTGTCATACAATTTAGCACAGAAATATTACCAACTATAATTTGTGAACTATGGAAAAATTTGCAGCAAGCATACCAAACAAAAATCTTTCCTATACATGTAGAATTTCATCAGTTCCCAGAAGCACACATTTCAAAAGGAGATTTTGTTTTTGACAGTTTAAAATAATCAGCAACTCTCAATTCACATTTAGAAATACCAAACTTTTAACTCTCAATAGCAGTTTCATACTCGAGTAGCTTTTATGCTTCAATCAGTAATCGTATTATTTCCCAACAGTTACATGACTTTTTATGTGTTTTGATTACTTATCCCTAGCCCCCTTTCTCTTTGTGATGATTCCCACTGTGAACTGAATAATAATCAGAAGAAAAGAAAGTTAATTGTGGTTAGATTTAAATAGAGCACACTGAGGAGGGCGCTGTTTTTTCTTATAATTTAGGCGGAACAAACCGTGTAGAAAGGCTGTCCACAGACAAAAATGACGGCTGTGCTCTGAGGGTGACACGTGTGTGGGAAGGCGTTACCCACTAACTTTCACTAAGTGTCAACCAACATGACAGGCCCTAATCTAGTCCATCAAGTATATTCGCTCCATTACTTTAATTAAAGCTACAAAATATAAAGGTGAGCAATCCATGAAAAAATCATCTATAAACATAGCTGTTATCATAAAATCGCCACCAAGAAAAGTCAACGATGATTTAGAAATAAAAAATAAAACAAAAAGATAAAACTTCCCTGGTTTGCGGTCCTTTGTTCTTCATATGTAGCTAATCGTCGGTTTTTGTTGTTACTTTTTCTCTTTCTGTACACTCATATTTCTCTCACAGATTTCCATGACCTTTTAAAAAATAACTTTATTTATTCTTATAAGACTATTGCAACAATTTTGTAACCAGCAGGAGTATCCATTCATAATTTGGCACCTTGAGCTTTAGCACCTTCTTTCCTTTTATGAAACATTTCCATAATTTCTTCTGGCCTATGTCTGTGTTTCCTGGGTCACTACTGGTATAATATTTGGGAGCTGAGACCAGACTTGCTTGACTACCTGGTGTGAGATTGTGTGACCCAACACACATTTTTTGGTGTCTTTCAATGACTTCTATTTGATCAACATTTTAATTGAATGTTACCTGTTTTTGTTAACACTTTAATTGAAAATATTTTGTACATTTTATTATACAGGGAACCACAAATATTTATACAAAATAAAAATATTTTGAGAATATGATGAAGAGTTGATATTTTCAAAAATATATTATTAACAGTCATTACATTCTTTAGTTCTTTTAAAAAATACTAAATATCTTCTCTGCAATGTTCAAAGTCTTTTTTATGGTAGTTGCAAATAGACTTGTTGAATTTTCTTATGTGTGCTGCTATAGTCATGTTTCATCAATTACAAACCAGAATTACATACTATTTTCTTACAAATTACTTTCTTGGCATATGTTTATCTATATTATAAGTAAAATATTTTAAAAGTTTTTGAAATTTTTATAATTTATTTCAGTATAATAAAGTTATAAGCACAATATGTTTCTCATAAAATAAACTTTATGCCTAATGCAATTAAGAAGCTGTTCAAATAGATGATATAGGCAAATTGCTTTATTTGCCTCTTGGGCCCTTCTAAATTTCATTTTATAGCTTATACCCCACAGCTTCTCTACAGATATTTTCTGTTTCTGCCAGATTGGTTGAATTCCTTTTCACTGAGTAATCCGCCCTCTCCTTGGTTTCTCTTCTCTGAGAACACTCCGTTCTTCAAAGCCAATCTTTTCTGATTGCCCAGAGTTTCAGCAAGGAATCTATATCTCTAATCTTTAGTTCCATGCCTTCACCACTTAACTTAGGCTGTGTATCTATTTTTCGTCTGTGTCCTACAAATCAATTTTCAACCCCTTGAGGATGAACATGTAGAAACTTGTGATTCTTGGATTTCTTTACCTCTCGACTGTTTCCTGTCACACAATTTTACACATAATATGTACGTGGGTGTATTTGTTGACTGGTTAGTTCTGTGATTGATTTATACCTCACTGTTTCACTAGAGAATGAATCAAGATCAGCAGAGAACTTATTAACAGTACAAGTAGTGAGAAGGTAGCTGAGTTTTCTTAGGTACAGTTAAATGATCTACAAACTCAGGATGTATGTGAGCTCATTTGAATAGTAGTTCCTGTCTCCCCGGGAAGTGGATGCGGCTGCCTTCCTTTAACGTCCTGCAGCATTTGTGATGAGGACTACCTAAGAGTTACCAGAATTTGGCAGAGAAGTCTACTGCTATAAAATTCCATATTGACCCACTCATTTCTGCTGAATGTGTTGGTTGGGGGAGTTTCTCCAAAGTCAGAGGGTTTTTTTTTTTTTTATGCTTGCATAAAAGCAGCCAGAATGACAATTCGATCCCCTATGATCAGTTTTATTCCACCATTCAATTTTGGTTGCCAAAAGATGGGAAGTTGATAAATCACTGGATAAACAAATTCGGGCCTTTGCTTCTTTTGTAATATTCATAAAATTTTCATGTCCATCAAAGCATTGTGTTTTCTGTTACTTTCATTAAATAAAAATATATTATTGGCTGAAAATTTAATTAACTAACTACAAAATTAAAGAAAAAGCAAGCAAGAATCCAAACAAAAGAAAAACCATCTTTATTTTTTCTTACATTGATATTATCATCCAATTGTAGGCAAAAAGAAATGCTAATTGAGTTTTTGTTTTAATAATCATCTGTAGTGTTATGTAAATATTATAACTCATTTTCAGATTACTGAGATATTGTCTACAAATAAAAATGTATCTTCTAGTATTTTGTTTTCTTTAGGAAAATTCATAAAATGAGTGACTATCAAAAATCAAATTTGGGAGAATAGGCTGCCAAAGTCAGTTGTTAGAAATTTCATCTGTCATCAAAGAACCTGTCAAATGCTTTCTGTACCAACTGAAAATCATCTTGAAGCAGTTTCTTGTAGGGTATCTCAAATCATGTCAATATCTTAGACATAGGCTCTCTCTCTTATCAGGGGCATGATTCATAAATCATTGAATCACTGAATTCTTCATTCTGATTTGTTTTGTAGGGCTCCCTCTGTGCCCCAGATACCACTGTAGGCACAGGGAATACACCAGAGGTCATATTAGACAAAGCCTTAACTTGATGTTTTCTACTGGTTGGAAAGTGAAAAAAAAATAATGTAAATATATGACAAAAATATCAGGTTATATTAATTTTCTGAAGAGCAATGAACTACTTTCAATTGGTAAAGAATGATGGAGGCTACTCTCTTGAGTCGGACCAGGAGGAAAACCTCTCTGAGGAAGTAGCATTTGAACTGCATCTGAGATAAAGTAAAAATCAGGCAGAAGGAGAGGAAGGTGGAGTCTGGCCCAGTCATAGCCACGGCAAGACGGGGTGGAAGTGCAGTACTCTGCAGAGCTGAGGACTCTGAGCATCCTGAGGTGATTTACATTGGAGTAGAAGATACGGCCACTGACATAGCCGTACCACCATGTCCACATATTTTTGTGGTTCTCAGTTCTCCTCTCAAAATTCAGTCTTGAAATTGCTGGTTTAAGACGCAGGAATTTCGGCTGGAGGAATGGCTCAGTGGTTAAAGCGCTTCAGCAAGCGCTAAGCCAAGCGTCTAAGTACCCGAGTTCGATTTCCCAGCACCGCATAAACTGGGTGAGGTGGAGCACGCCTGTAATCCCAGCACCCGGGAGGCTGAGACAGGAGGATTGCCGTGAGTCCAAGGCCAACCTGGGCTCTGAAGTGGATTCAGGACCAGCCTGGACCACAGAGCGAGACCCTGTCTCAGAAAAAAAAAGAAGAATTTCATACATGGACCTATGACCTACTCAGTTTTGTTCTGCTGAGCAGAACTTAAACTGTTACCTTCATTTCGTCACACCATCAGTATAGAAATAGGCAGCTTGGCCTTCAATGGAAGGTTGGCCCCCACAATCCACTGCCTAAGCAGCCTGAACCCCAAAACAGCTCACTCCTTGCAGCTCGGCTTTCAGCAGGTGTAGCCCCGGAGTGGCCAGAATCGCCGTATGCACATACGGGGCTTCAGTATTTTTACCCGGAAAGCAGGATATTCCTCTGGAAATTGTGGCTTCCTCTTAAAGATTCATTGAATTTAATGTGATCTGTGTGATTCATCACGTGTCGTCAGGACAGCGTGTGTTAGCTGGTATAAGTATGACCTTAGATGCTGGAATTATCACAATATATGAGAGCTATGATTAGTGTGTGTAGCCTTCCTCTAATTATTTCATTATACATTCTATCTAGTAGGATTCGCATTTAAAAAATAGTAAAACGCATTTATAATTGTATATGCTGCCTTAGCAAATATGTTCCCGACCGAAAAGAATTTCCAATTTGGCTAAGGACCGATAAGAACCAAATATTCTCTTTAAAATTTCACACATGATGATTGAAAAACTTGTCTACAAGTCAGCTTGTTAAATGTAAAACCCTGGATATTAAATTCGACAGAGTTCGGTTAAGAAAGGAACAATGCAAGAATCTGGAATTTCTCAGAGCAAAGTAGGCTCAGAGTGACTCTGCTGAATCATTTAAGCAGATTATGTTTACAACCAGTAAGCCAGAACCAGAAGTGATATCAGGAAGGAAAAGCGAGGGAAGAATAGCGTTACAATGCGTGGGTGTTTTGTTTACGCATGAATCTGAACTTGAGACTAGCTGAAATTCAGCTTTCTTTTTATAAAACTAAGTTACAATGTGTTGATGTGTCAGTTTACGTTACACTTTGTTATAGACAGAAAAACCTTTAATCCAAATTTAAAATAGATATGGGGGTATATGTAGAACAAGATTCGGCTCTAGAATATGTTTCTTTTCTTTTTCTCATGACCTACCCTGCTAGAAACCACAGCGTGTGTTCTCCTGATAAACACCTCTGGCCTTGCATTTTTTCTGTGGACATATTGTGCAGATAGAGTCCATGCAGAAGCCACTCCTCTCTTGAGCTGGCCAGTGCAATCTGACCACACACACAATTAACGCCAGCCGAGTAAACATATCCCTCATAACCCAGCTAGTTCTGTGTCTCAGTCAGCTTCTCTCCTGAATCCCTAACTGGTGTGGCATCCATTCTGACAGTGTCTGGCAGGAAAGAAATCAAACCAAAACACACTTCGAGAGAAAAGAAACAGCCACCTACATTTCTGTTGTTCAGATTCCTTTCATATTAATATATTCATGCAAATTCGTGTGGTTCATGTGAATCTGTGTTTCAGAAATCTCAAGTGGTTTTGGGACACACTTATACAAGCAATGGGCTCAAAAGCTTTACTTTTGATAACTTCATCATATATTAATTTTTGCCAGCTTAAAAAGAGACTTTCTCACTCTTGTCTTAATGAGGACAGAGTCTGCTCGGTGTTTAAGTTTCATGGCTGCAGATAAGATGGATGCAGCGCTGGTGCTTACAATAGTTCTTGGCAGAGAAACTTTAGCCAGCTATGTGTTCCAAGCAGCTGTGTGAACCCTGCTGTTCCTTACTCTTCACATAGTACTTTCTCATTCACTGTGTTCATTCAAACAAGTCTTTTAAGCTATATTCCCCTCTCTAATTAAATATAACTGAATGCATCAGAAGTTTGAGTTAGGTGGCTATTTTTCAACTTGCTGATAGAGGTAAGGACTCCATCTCTGCATTTGGTAGGAGAACACTTTTTGTTTACTCCTAAATATGAAAGAGAAAGAAAAAAAAATCTCTTCAAAGAGGTAGTAACACGCTGAGGTGCTCCTGTAAAAGGATTTCTTGCATGATGATAGGATTCTCCTGGAATGCAAGTAAGATTTCAAAAAGACAATTAGAAGAGAATGTAGAATCTGCTTCTAACATATGGGCATTTTGGGGAGCCATTGTATCAATCTCTGCATCCAATAAAACATCACAATTTGTGAAGCAAATTTTGAAAGCGGATGTCCTTCTGTGATCACCTGTGCTAGGCATTCACAAACCTGCAGAGTGAGTGTGCTTGTTGTATATGGAAAAGAAATCAAAATAAAACAAAAAACGAGGTTTAGTTTAAGTGAATAATCCATATACGCTATGGAACAAAAGGCATATTGCAGTAGGAAAACTGAAATTCCAAAATCTATAGCTGTTCTGATTATTATGCCTATTCTTTTTTATAACAAGCAATAAATCAAAACTATGATGAATTTTCATGAAAAATTTTAAAATTCTAAAACAAAATTTTGCACTCAAGAAACTTAGAATTTGAGTAGGAAAAGAGTATGGGAGTTATACACCATAAAGTGGCAAGAGATATTGCACATCACACGGAATAATCCCAATTTATCACAAGTTTATCTCAAGGTCTTAGATTTGAAATAGCTATCCAAACCTATGTTAAAACATGGAATTTATAATACTTATACTCCACAATTTTCTGAATTTAATTTAAATGGGCAGCATATTAGAGATAATTTGCCTTGTAAATAACTCATTTAAATCAATATCTATCTGCATGAATCTCAGGTATCTTTTAAAATAAGACAGAGAAATGGCTGACAAAATTTTGGCTACTTGCAATAAGTGAGGATGTGCCTGGCTTTCTCCCTATTAAGGCAAAAGGGACATAAAAATGACTCATATTCAAAGAATTGATGTAGCCTATTCCACTCATCAAGTCGGCTTCTAGGACATTGCTTAGAGTTTAAAAAAATAGAAAACTGGTCTGATTAAATTGAAGACACGACCCTTTACAAAGTGGGTGGCCTTACTTTTTTCAATTACATCTTGACAATTCAGTGATTTAATATTTTAATACCTTCCAGGCACTGTATTTTCTGAATGTTGAATAGGTTTGATGAAACATAAGAGTGATAAGTTCAGGACTATCCCTTCCAGCATTTAAACCAATTCTGCCCGTGTGAATGGTCCTGACAGTTGATGAAAGAACTTTCCTCAGCCCTTGGAAGATGCTTATTTCCCTGTCAGTCATCACTGAAGGCCACTACCATAACTGATTGCGGTGTCCAAGTAGAAAATCAGATCTAATAAATTTTCCATTCTACCCACAGATCCCCCCTTGATGTTATTTTATTAGGTGCTTGAATAGATATTCATTATGTAAGTTCCACACCTCAGTCCTGCCGAAATGTGAGGACAGAATCACTTTTCAAATTTTACGCATTGTGAAAGGCAAAAGAACAAATAACATAGTAATCATACCAATTTTATGTTTTAGCAGTTCATAACATTGTGCAAAGATAATGTATTCAATAACCTCTGAAAAACTTAAGAATTCGCAGTCATGTAAGTATTCAGAGTCTGTTTATTTTTCCTTTTCTCAGGAGTATTTTAAAAGGTCGACTACACGTTAATTTTACTAACTCTTCATAGATATATTTTGCTCTGTCTTAAGTGGCTCTGCACTTCCTTACATTAGTTGTTCTCTGACACTTGAACTGTTTGTCCCTATTGTTTTTATAGGTATTGAAAAGGAATACAGTTCCCTTCAATCTTAATATTTCATTTTCATTTGTTATAACTTAGCTTCAGGACAACTCTTGCACCAAAGCTGGAACTTGAAATTGTGACGTCAACTTAATTATAAATCATTCTGTTTCGTAGTTATGGAACACAATGGCAGACACTTCACACGCAGTTGTCACTTACTCTGAAGTCTTTAAAGTACTATGTCCTCATGTTACTAGGGAGAGGAATAAAACTTATTGGCATTGTGATCTTTTACAGATTACATAATTGATAAGTGTAAACTACAGTACTCAAATATCTGTTTTGTCTTAACATGAGTCTTTCACGAATTATATCAAACATATGACAAACTACAAAGTTGTGGTTAAGAGTATAATGTTGTAATCAAGATGCTTTAGTTCAAATTTCAGCTTTTTCAATTCCTAGTTGTGTGATTTTTATCTTGTGTGATATTATCTTAGAATTTTATTCTCAATTTTCTTAACTAATAATTTATTTGATAGTAACTAGATCTTAAAGCTATTTGGAAAACAAATTAGAACACATCAATCATTATTGATGTCATTATTATTGAAGCCATTATTACATCGTTACTACTAACCAAGTGTTAAAAGTGGACTCAACTATTTTCTTTTCTTTACTCAATGGAGATCTCTTGATTAAAGTCTAGACTTATATTTCTAACTACTTTCTTAATACCCCCACTTGGATGTCTTAATTTCACTCCCATATGGAAGAAGAATTAAGAAGCTTCCACCATGCAGGGCCTGAGCTGGTTGGCAGCCGCTTGTCCGTGACTCTACTGCGAGCTGGCCTGGTGATTCTAGAAGTACTCTGCTTTCTTGTTGTTGAACATAAACCCTTTCTAAAATTATATTAGATGAGGCCACTTTGTGACTACTATGAATAGAGACCAAATATTACTAACAATTTTATAATCATAGCACAGCATAAGCAAAACAAAAATACAACAAAAGAATGTGGTAAAAATGAAAATATAACAAAAATGACTAGCTATCCGCACTTCTCCATTAGTGTGAAGCATTATTTTTCACCATATTAGTTTATTTCACTCTTCCAGACTCTTAAAGAAGAATGATTAAGATGCGCAATTATCAGGTTAACCCCTCTGACACACAGCATCTGATTCAGAACCAAACTCAATTATTTTGCACTTTCTCTGATCACATAATTTACACTGTGGCAAACTTCATCTAAGTTGCTATCACCTCCTTACTTACAAATTTTATAGGACTTCAACAGGTTTTAATTCTCCCCTTCAGAGTTTTTTTTAAAAGAACAAATGAAATCATGAATTGTCTATGTTTATTATTTTTCAATTTGTTCTTATGTTCTTATGATAAAGAGCAGAGTTTTTAATATGGCCGATATCTACAAAGATCATAAATTTTTGTTTGCCTTGGAGAATCTTGATTCATGCCTGGTGTCAGGAAAACACAATAGTGTCATCTTTCACTATCAGAAGTCTAATAGCTTAGACAACGAGTTATACGGCTGTCATGTTCCCAGGAGCCTGTGCTATCTCCTTCATAACCACAGCTCCATTTTTGTCTTATGCTACACCCCCTGTGCTCTCTCTCCCTCCCTGTCTCTTTCCCTATCTCTCTGTGCTTTTCTCTCATTTCTTTTGTTTTCCTTTCACCTTTATGACTGTGACACCATAGTCTCTTTGTCCACATCCCTTCCCCAAAATTCCTCCTCTAGTTTTTTTTTTATTAATTAAGCCCTTTCATTATTTAAATCTTAGCTCTAAACTTGCTTCCTATGAAAACTTGTTCTGAACCTCCAGATAAGGTCAGAATCTTTCATGTACTTACATAGTATTCTGCACAGTCTTCAGATATAGTAAGAAGTATTATTTGGTTAGTATTTTCCTTTAGCTGTTTTCTAATCTACCTAATGAATGGGCCATAGAAATTTATAATATTTTCTTTCATTTTAAGGTCCTGATACATACAAATAAACATCGTTATTATATTTCCTAGGCTGAAATAGAGCTTATTCATAAATAAACCTACTTACTGTGACACTTGGGTAACTATAAAAGGGAATCTTTAATCTTAACCAAAATATTTGTTCATGTTTTTCACCTCCTAAAAGTTATGACTCAGAGATCACTCTTGAATGGCAGTACAAAGCATTGGCTCTGTCTAGACAGGGATTTTTCTGCACGTCTGCTCACAGGCTAAGAGGATTAGGACGAGCAGGAAGATTTATTCAATGTCCTTTAACTGAACCATATAGACAGATGAAATCAAGATTTTCAAAAAAATATCGCATCCCAAAAGATAAGACGTTAACACAAAAGCAAGGGGCAAAAATCATCCTATGACTAAATCACCCTTCCTTAATACCCACTACCAGTCCCAGTGAACTCCCTAGGGTTAGACCCAGCTGCTGGCAAGCACAGTGAGGGTGTCCCCTAAGAGCAAGGACTTCATATTCTATGCCCCCATCAACAAAACTACCTCAGTACGTTGTATTTTCATATGGGTGTGGTATTATTGAATATGGAGACTTTCTAATACGCTAACAAATAGTAATACTATGTCAACTATTCAACATAGTGACACACAGAGATTAGACACACACACACACACTCCTTTCAACACTGGAAGAATTCTTTGCACCACATTCTTTTAAACACCCTTACTGTTAAGAATATATATTCATTGACATGCTCTTATAACTCATTCACTATGTGTGGTAAAATTAACAATTAGAACACACTTGGCTATCCTGTGAGAAAACTTCTGAATATAACGTAATATGATTTTCTATGTTAGTGAATTATATAATAAGGCAATGTATTTGTGGCATATTAAGAAAAAGATGAAAGGGAAAAATTCTTTTTAAAAATTCTGATTCTGATGTTTTGTATTTTATTTAAAACACTAAACCTTCATTTCCAAAACCATTTGTCATGTAATATTAGTACTATAACACATATATCCTCAAATAAAATTATTCAGATAGCTAGCAGACTCATTTGGTTGGCTTGAGAAAGTTCTTTGTTACTAAAAAGATTTTGACCATAAGATGGGGACTAATGAGATAGAGATATAGCCTAGTAGAGCAGCACTTGTCTGCTACGTGGAGGCCTTACATTTGATCCCAACACAGGAGACAAAGGTGAACGTGTATAAAAAGAAGAGGTGAGTGAAAGATGTATTTTATAGTATAGTAAATATAATTCCTTTTAAAACTTATCTTCATTCAGTTTGTCATTTCAGAATTTTTGTTGCTCAAGATCAAACATCCCTTAACTTTTGCAGAACAATATCATCACCGCGGTGAAATACAGCCTTTCTCTTCCTTTCCAGAGAATCATCTGGATTTCAATCTCTATTACGTATGAAGTCAGGGTCCGCAGATCCACACCAGTGAGAAAGTAACAGTACTTTTTGCCAACACTAAAGACTTTGATTTCCTCAAGTACAAATTAGAGATGTTTAACCAGACCTATGCTCATTTATGACAGAAATACCTGAGCAGAAAGAAGCTGCTGCAGTATAATCTCAGAGAAAAAATAGTGCTTTTATTTTTACTGCATATGATAATGTGGACTTTTATTTTTACTGCATATGATAACGTGGTGTTAATGAACTGTCTCCATATTACCTTTCACGTTTAATAGTCAACTTACCCTCAAAGGTTTGGCCTCATGCTGTAATTTTGTGGTAATTCATCAGTAATGGTTTCTGGAAGATGAAAGAAAAAAAATGGGTGGTTTCAATGAGTTATTGTTTGTGTGGCTGAAGTCCAAAGATCCACGAAGGACCCCAAGGGCCAGAGGTACTTTGAATTAAAGAAGACAAGGAATAAACTCAGAAAAATAGCTAAAGTAAAGGTAAAAATTCAGGTTTGAAAAACTAGAGATCCAACAAGAGTCAAATAATCACTCAGAGACTGGTGCCTGGAGCAGTTCAGGAGCTAGAAGCAAGAAGGAAATCAGTATCAATTATTCATTTCAATATTTACATCAATTTCTATTATATTATTATTTCATCAGTATAATGTTTGTAATACATTGTAGTTATGCTTGTTTTGAGAAACTGGTATAACAGATGGAGCAGGTCCTGATCACCTTAGTCCTTTTATCCTCCCACTCTCCCTCCAATTCCCTTTCTCCACCTTTGCTTCCTTGTTTAACTTTATTTTGTGTTTGACTTTTTCTCATATAAGAAAAACAATACCAAACAACAATACCAAAAATAATACCAAACAATACCAATGCTCTTTTGTAGAAGCCAGCATTAGAAGATTATTTTCAGTAATCCTTGCCTTCTAGACATCATGCCAGGAGTTACCTATGATCGTTTTCATATTGCAGCAGTGTTGCCATATCAGCTCAGGGCTGGAGTTATAACAGATTAACAGCTTCTGTCTTAAACGCTATTTTGTGGATAGATCAAAAGTGGTGATGATATTTACCTAGTCACAGCAGGTTAAGGTTATTTTACCTCAGTGTCAGGCTTTCCCCCAGATTTCAGAGGAAGACCTTGGAGGCCAAGCACTGTGCCCCTGAGAGGGCAGTGTGTGTAGTTGTAAAGGAAAAGCCAAGGGTACAGTAGAGAACCAGTGAATTTGGAGGAGCCAGGAGCATAGATCATCCACTCACGAAATCTGCCAGCCAGGAGCGGATTCAGCCCACAGCAGATACTGTGAAGATGACCAGGACAATGAGGACCAGGACCAGGAAGATGACGATGATGTTGTAGGGGTGGGGCCACCCAAGGCCTTTGGAATGCACATCTTGCTGCAGTTAACTCCAGGTGCTAGATCTGGGATTACAGGATTTAACCTTCTCCTGCTGTGTTTTATGAATTGTTTCCGGCCACTTGTCTTTTATCCTCTTATTTCTTCCTTTTGGAATTCAAATATTTACCCTGTGTCACTTTAGGTTGAAAGTGCTTCATTCTGTGGTTTTTAACAGGAGGTCACAGGTAAGAGTTTGCCTTGTGTTGCAGAGGAGACTTTGGACTTAAACTTATTAGCACTGCTAGACGCATTGGGATTTTGGCAACTCTTGAAAAATGGCTAAATACATTTTGCCTAATGGAGTAAACATAAGTCTTTTGGAGGCCATGGGTGGAAAGTGGTAGTTTGGATCTGGAGTTCCCCCAAAGCCTCATGTTCATATAGATATTGTGTAGGGTTGGGAGGTGGGCCCTGCCTGGAAGGAGCAGGTGCTTGACGATTGGCCTGGAGGGGGGGGTAGGGGGGCGCGTGCTGGTTCTGCCCTTCCTCCAAGTCTCTCTCTGCTCCTCCATGTTGTGAAGATTTCTGCCACTGGAGCTCTGGCTCTGGCTCTGCTGTGTGATTCCACTATTTTCCAGCCAATCACCCATGAGATCTTCTGAAACTGTAAACTACAATAAATCTTTCTCACTAAGTGGTGGATGTTGAGTATTGAGTCACAACAATGAAAAAGTAACTGAAGTGAATGCTATTTTGTGAACAGATCAAAAATGGCAATGATATCTACTTATTTACAGCAGGTTAAGACTATTCCCTCATTGTCTGCAGGTTCTAAACCAAAATTCTTGAGTATCTACTTTCTTTAAATGTAAACATCTTTTTAGCGAGTCAGAGTCTTCTTGGTCAGCATATCCTATTAGGCTGCACTCAACAACTGCCGGCCAAATCTAAGACAAAAACTGCAGCTGTAAAAGACCAAAAATGCATCTGATGTTCAGAATTCACTAGTCCAAATTGCCACCTTCCTTCTGAATGGCATCATCTGGCGATGCAAGTCTTCTCTTCCGCTTCCACTTTTCCTCCTTTATTCCCTTCTGGTTCATGCACATGTGCTATCCCTTTGGAAGGTATGCTGCTCTGAGGGGACTTTCCTTCATGCAATTCTGTTCAATCATGTGAAAGACTGCGGTTTTTTACATCTATATTATTTTATTTTTTGATCAGCCAGGAAATCCTAAAATTGACCATCAGTTCTTGCTTCCTCTTTATTTCTTCAAAATTTCTATTAAGGATGGATGGTGCCGCATTATCCACGGCCCTCTGGATAAAGTCCAACGATTGCAAATTTAAGCCACCTGCCAACAACCAGTGGCGAACTAAAGCCTACCAGCAACCACAGGAGCAAGTGTTAACATGTCAGGAGGGCTTCCAACCTCAATGAAGCCTTGAGGTGATGGCAGCCCTGCAGCCTTCTTGACTCCAATTGGCAAGGGACCTTGAATATGCAGGCATGAGATTCCTGAGCCTCAGATACTGAGAAATAGCGAATGCTTGTTGCCTTAGGCTGCCAATCAGAAGTGATTTCTTACACAGTAACATGTGCATAATACAATAGCCCTTTTACTTGCAGCCCTGGCCTCTCAGAAGTTGGATAAGCACGGTCTCAGGTAGTACAAGGAAGCTCAGTGAAGGAAACTGACTTTGAGGAGGCAGTAAACAACTGCTTTCTACTGTTTTTATTACATCTCCAAATTAAAAATTAAAATTTAACATTGGGTTATTAAAACTGCCCTTCCTTCTCAATGGATTTGAAAGAATAAGGGATCTCTCCACAGTGAAGATGTAAAAAAATAAGACTTTTATGAGCTTATTACACATAGGACTATTCATATTTTATTCATACATGGCAAACAACGAAGTTGCTGATCAGTTTAAGAGATTAATTTTTATTCTTATTATGTTTTATGTTTAGTGCAACAAGTAAAATAATACTTACGCATCATCCCAAATAGAATTAATCCCATTTTCTCCATTATTGCAAGTATCAGGGGAGACACTTCTTTTAGTTGGTTTATATCTTTTTGTTTCTGTTCTTGCACCTCTTAGAATAGCGTCTGACACATGATCAAACACTAACAACATGATATGGAATTGAATTCACTTGAGAATTAGACTTTCTAAAAAAATTTCTAGTTCAATATATTCTCTTTTAATTACCTGGGCATCCAATGTGAATATTTGAATAAAACAAAACAGTGTCATGGAAGTAGTGGAAATGTGGACAATAATAAAACATTAACTTACCAAACTCTTTTCATAATGTGGGAAGCCACTGGGGTAAATGTTGAGAACCGACAGAGGAAGTATAATATTCTGATCAGCTACTTTTATCTTTCAGCGTCATCAGTCATTCACTGACTTACTTTTTTCCATACTTTGCTATTTGTTCTTTTAGATGTCTAGCCTATATACCTGCAAAAATCAGGAAATCCATCAAGAAGAAATAAGGTAGAAAAAAGTATGATTGCTTGAGAGTTTTCCTGATACTTCACATTTCAATTCTGAGGTGTAAACTTGAAGACAGTCATGATGTAAGTCTCCACACTGCTAAAAAAGCAAGAAATGTGGCAAAAGGTCAAAGATAGAACTATGTTGAGTTCGCTAACATAAAGTTAAAGTACAATTCCAACCTTAAGATATGCTTTAAGTTTTCTGAGGATGCAACCATCAATTTCTTAAGCACAATCATTGACTCACTCATTAACATATATATTCATGCATTTCAGAAATATGCACTAGTTGTGTTTGATGTCTCCAGAATTATGCAAGTGCAATTGATACAGTGGTAAAAAAGTGATTCATAATCTTTGCTCCCTAGATAACTTAAATTTGTGGGAGCTTGGAAAGCAATTAGTATTTCAAAATACACTGGTGACGGTAGCAAATTCTGGTTGGCAAAACAAGAATGGTATGAAAATGTCCATTGTACACCAGAATATATAATAAAGAAGGTTAATGGTAGAATAGATCAGAATAATTAAGATGTTAAAGGGGTTGTGGTAGAAGAATGTCAGATTTTATATTAAGACAAGCTGAAGGGACTGACTCCCCTCACCGCTGGAAAGACAAGCATCCTGCTACACGCATGTCTTGTCTTCCCAGCACACGTATTGGTGCTACCCAAAGGCCGGTCTCATCCTAAGCACTCTGACTCGTGAAGCAAGTTTATTCACTGAATAAAACATAACCCATGAATGGCTGACTGCAGGATGATTTTAGACAAAGATGTGCTCTCAAGGTAGCATGTCATCATTTAAAATATGAGAGTTTACATATAAATAAGAGAACATTCCATTTATCTTTTAAAAACTGAACGCATGATAACACTGGATTCAGTTTCTCCTGTGGCAACTAGTTGCCCCTGAACAAACGCTGCCTCTTTCGCGAGGTCGTGCTGTTTTCCTATTCATCTTGGCTTGCTTCTGTATGATTCCCTAATAGACTCAGCTATATAATCTACTCGGTTGCTCTTGGTATTTGAATTTATGAATTCTGATTATGTACTTTTGATTTATTTTTCAGCATCTTCAGTCATTCACTGACTTACTCTTTTGTTCTTCTAGATGTACATAGCAAACTTATTTTATTCACTATTATTTTAATTTACATTTATTTTGTTCAGAAAAACATTAATATGCATGAACTGCAGATTCAGTAACATGCTAATAATATACAACTTGGGAATTTATGCTCAAATATTTCCTGTTTGAACATTTCCTCTAGGCTTTCTCTTCCTATTCCCCTCCCATTTTCACTGTCTCTTCACTTTCCTAGCAGTCCATCATCATCCCTCTGCCTTTCCTTTCCTTTGTTTCAGGATCTTTGTGTGCAACAGAGAAATGGCTAAAAAAAAATGATATGTGTACACAATGGGATACTATGCAGTCATAAAAAACAATGAAGCATTTGAAAGAATATGAGGCCACCTTAAGTCAATAATTCTCAGTGAAATGGACCAGACATAAAAGATGGGGTATCAATTGGTGTCTCTCATATGAGACTGCCCTAAACACTTGCAACTGTATTTAAATCGGGGTAAGTGAATAAAAGTCTCTAAGAAAGAGATTTTAAGACAGCATGTTTACAACACGAAGGCCTTTTTACTCTGTGTTTACTCTATGATGGCTATTTTTAACCAAGACTATTTGGCCAAGCAATGTGAATGTTATTATTTATCCAATATTTATAAACTGTATGGGGAGAAGAAAAGACTAGACAAATTCATTTGTTTAATTAAAGCTCCGAGAAAAAAAATACAAAGTTAAGCCCTGAAAAGAGAAGAGGGAGGAAATAATCACTTCATGGTACCTTACCTCTTCCTTACATTACTTAAAGAAAGATTATATTTATACAAGAGCAAAGAATTACTAACATTTTAAAAATACTACTACTCAAGAAATTTAAGTCGATCACATCACTGTTAATCCCTAACTTTTCATTTGAAATTGATATTATCTCTACAGGTAGGATGAGCAAGTTTAAGTGGTTATTGACTTACCCAAGTATGTAGAGGTAGAGGCAGTCAGATTTCACACTTCATGGTTGTAGCTCATATGTTTAAAAACTGATTCATTGAATTTCAAGTTCAATTATTTTCATTAACAAAATTTTATATTTACTATTTCCTAAATATTTTTCTTCCTAGGCTATCATTCTAAGTTCCAAAATGAATTTATATCAGCTCTTTAACAAGTCCAATTTATTCAATAGCTAATAATCTTATCCACTGTCCATAAAAATGAACATTACACTACAGAATCAATCAACTTTTTCGAGAGTACTCTACTTGAATTATCTTGAAGTATTATTACTCTATATGCAGTCATTTGAGCAGTAAAAGTTTCTCAAGAATACGGTACACGACGGAGTAAAAATCTACTAGCAGTAAGTCACATATTCTCCAGCAATCTGTCTTCAGTTTAGGAGGCAATCTCATGTCCAACTCAGGCCAAACGTAAGGATTCAGGGCTCCTGTTGGGTCTAATTTCTTATCAAGATGTGAACTCATCTTGGGTTATATTTGGAATGGTTTGCTTTTACCAATAGCACCGAACTCATCAACATAAAATTGTAGAATGTAATTTTACTTGTAAATTTATTTTTATGTCATTTGCAAGAAAGTCATTGAAGCATACTTTTAGGCAGAACTTCTCTCAGTTGCCAAGATGATTTCTTTATAATGTGCTGCTAAGTGGTTCTTGGTAAATATGAACTTTTCTCATTTCAAAAATTATGTTTCCAGTTATTTTTACAAACAATGCATTAATTAAAAGTGCATATTGTACAATATGAAATATTCCTAAGGGCCTCCGTGAGCAGAAAGTGGGGTACATTAGCATATTTTCGTTTCCACCAGGGCATGCCAATTAGAAGCGTTTTATCATATTATCGTCTTGTTGGTATTCCGTACCAAGCCTCCATTATCATCTCATCAGCATTTTTGATCCCTGGACTCTAGGAAGAACGTTGCTTGGGTACGAATAAGAAGAGCTCCCTGAAATGCATTTTCTGGTAGAGAAATTTGCCTTTCCATTGTAGCTTTTCTAGTGAAATTTCTTTCCTAGTCAAAAGTACTAGGGTAATAGGGTTGGAGGAACGGCACAGCAGTTAAAGTGCTTGCCTTACGAGTGCAAGGCCCTGAGTTCGATTCCTCAGTACCACATAAAGCTGGACATGGTGGTGAGTGCCTGTCATTCCAGCACGTGGGAGGCTGAGGCAGGCAGGTTTTGCTGAGTTCAAGGTCTTCCTGGACTATACCAATAAGTTGAGGACCAGCCTGGGCTACAGAGTGAGATCCTGTCTCAAAAAAAAAAAAAAAAAAAAAAAAAAAAAAAAAAAGACTAGAAGCTAAATATTGCTTACTTGTAGCCTTTGGGTTTAAATGGATTCCATTTGTGATTTAATTTCTCTTTCCTAGTTGTACTAGACAACTACTGGGCCCAGCATCCATTATTGTTGTTATTATTATTGTCATTATTATTATTATATATTTTTGGATAGAACTTTCTAAACATTCTGCGCATGATGTTCTCAAAACCTTAATGAGAATACTTACTTTTTTCTAGCAAAGTGCCAATTTTAACATTAGTAACTTAACCTAGCTTTCTCTAAGAAAAGCAGCTAATATTTGATGAGTTCCTATCATGTATCAAGAGTTCAATTAATCACATTTATTTTTATTAGCCTATAATAAAGTGAATAAAGAACTTTGGTTTGCCTTTTGTAAATCTGTAAGCAGTCTTTTTTCAGTTTAGAGTTTTTCTCTTTTACACAATTAGTCATTTGTATTGCTAATAATAGGATCTGCTTTTTAGCTATTGTAGCTAAGTTTTGAGAACCAAAAATAAAACCTATGGTTAAAATAACAACTTCAAAATAGCCACTGATATGAAACAGTAGGGTAATATTGAAGTGTTAAAGAATATTTACTATATTTGAGTTCATTAACTGTTAAGTTGGGGTGGGCATAATGTGTCCAGGATGGATGGGAATATCCAATTTGAACAGAAGGGAGCAAAATGGATAGGACACACCTCAGAAGGATAGTTTGAAGCAGCAAAAATTTGATATCTTCTATTTACATTTCAATTCCTTGTACATAGTTGAGTTAAATGATTCCAGATTTAGAGGTTTCTTTATTCATGGCTAACTTATCAACACAGAAAAATCTAGGAAGAATCCGATTCTGTGTTTCTGACCAAAGAGAATGAAGTAGAAACCTGGCTCAAAATTGGAAGGGGAATCATGAGACATGCCTGATGTGCTTCCTTCCTATACACGTGAAAGAGGACAAAATAAAGAATAAGCAAGTATTATTGAAAACATTGATGAAAAACACTAGACTGGAGTGAGGATATGGTGAAGATGTTGAGGAGCACAAACGTATAAGAAGGTTTTACATAGTGGGAGGAAAAAGCACCTTTTCTCTTGCCCAAGATATCCCAGGCATGACCACTTTGAGACTTATAGGACTACCCAGTTGTCAGAGAGAAGGTAAGAGAGAAGCCACCAACAGTGCCCATTACTACCATGAACACCTGAAGTCGTTAACGCCAGAAAATGACAGGCACTGGTGGAAACACGTGGAAGAGGCCTCGTTGGCAAAGAGCTGTTTGCCTTCACATAACAAACAGAAAATTGAAAGAGCAAGAAAGGGCTAAACCAGCCTCTATTCTTGGAGGTCAGTCCCCAATGATCCACTCCTTCCAGGCCAAGCCCCAGTGATCTGTCCCTTATGATCCGGCCACACCTTGTAACAGCACATGAAATCCAGAAATAGACCACATTATCCCAATACATGAGGCGCTGGGGGGCCATTTCAGAGCGAAACCACAACCTTCCACTTCTGGCTCCCAAGACTCACATTCACCTCTTCATGTAAAACACAGTTATTCTATTTTTAAGAGTTGCCAATGTTGTAACAGTCGTAGCACTATTAGAAAGTTCATGTCCAGTCTCCTTTGATGCTCAAGGAAACTCTTAGATGTGAGCTCCTGTGAAAACCAAAGAAAAAGTTAAGTTCCCGACTGTAATCCCTGAACGCAGGGGGCTGAGACAGGAGAACTGTCATGAGCCCAAGGCCAGCCCAGACTACATAGTGAGTTTAGGGCCATGCTGGACTACAGAGCAAGACTCTATCTCAAAAAAAAAAAGAAAGAAAGAAAGAAAAGAAAGAAAAGAAAAGAAAAAGAAAAAGAAAATAAGTAAAGTTAGAGGGATTGAATTATTTACTTTCAGAATATACCACAAATCTTAGCTAAAGTAATCAGGCCAGCACAGTACTGACATAAAAATATAAATATAGACCAATGGAGCAGGATAGACAGGCAAGAAATACCCCAATCCTTTATAGCAAACTGATTTTTGAATACTCCAGTACTTTCCATAAATTATGTAGGAAAATCTGGATATATACATGCAGAAGAATAATATTGGACCCTTCCCTTTCACCAGTTATAGTCATTCAAAATGGGTTAAAAACTGAAATATAAGTCCAGAAACTATAAAGTGACTAGAGAAAAACCTTTTAAAAATGCTTTTGGACTTTGTCCTCAGAAAACACTTTTTAGATGTGACCCTGATGTACAGGCCAATAAAATAAAATAAAATAACAATTGTCAAGTAGGAGCACATTGAAATAAAAAACTATGCAGAAAAAAAAATCAATGAATGTAGTGCATAGACAACCCATGGAAAGGAAGGAAATATTTGCCACTGCACAACTTTGCTGTGGCCTGCACAACATGTAGTGAAGTAGAGGTCTGCCTTGAAGGTGCAATTACTGTTCACTCATGCAGAAATATGGAACCATCGCATGGATGGAACTTTTTTTTTCAGCAAAAAGCTTTTTATACCCAAGGAGAAACAATGTGCAAATGCCTAGGGGTAACATTCTTAGAAGATCTTACACGGGTGATTTGCATGTAGTCATTATTATGAACATGGGAACTGCTCATCTGCTTAGAAAATAGTTCCTTAATACTGTCCTCAGCCTCATTTTCTTTTCTTAGGAAAATTAGCCATTCTTTTGCATTTTGTCTGTGTGGAGGCCTCATCTTCCTGCATATTAGGATTCATGGCAGTCTTCTACCCAAATTCAGAAGGTTAAAAAAAAGTTCCCTATTTTCATTAAGTCAGGATACATTCTGTAGACAGGAACTGCAAACTTTAAGGATTCTCTACTTAGAAGATGATGGATTTTCTTTCAGTCAAAGATTTTAGTGAGAAAGAAGATTCAGAAGATTTTCACAATTCTAAAAGGAGGTATTCAGACAAGAACTATTCAGAGTAATTTATAATTGAAATAAAGGTTTTGATAGCACAAAGGGATTGCAGTGGTATTTCTTACATTCTGGGTCTTCCCTGATTCTTTGGTGACCCTGTCCAACAGGTAGGTAAACAAACAGATGTTTCTAGAGTGAGCGATGCCACTTGCTATGTGTCTTACTTCTTTCTTTCCTGAGCCATAAGTTACAGATAGGCTTAGCCATTTTTAGGAGTCATAGTTGCATTAGTATCACCAGTTGTGAGCAGCTTTGTTTCATAATTGGAAATGCAATATACAATTTTCTAGGATACTTTGAGGAAAAGTTTAATTCTGGGTGCTTTCAATATCTTTAAATCATGTCGTCTTTTCATGAGAAATACACTATGTGACATATTCTCAGATGGGACCACATCTAGTGGTAAGATTATTATCTTAGTGCTTTAGATGAGCACTGGCAAATAAAAAAAGTTTATCTCACTATACATTCTGTGGATTTAGGATCAATTATGATTTATAATGAAATTAAAATCAAGAGTAATTTTTACTGCACGTTGCTTTATTTTCTTTGACAATTCCTAGAAATTTATATTATAACCTAGGGGACACAATTCTTCTGCATATATATCTCTGTTTCTATCTCTGTTTCTCGCTCTTTATCTGTCGATCTATCTATTATCTATCTTTTACCATTTTTACAGTTTCATCTTTCCTCCCTAACATTAATACCAGAGTCACCTTGTTAGGTAAAGAGATCATTGAGAAAGACATATTGACCTGCCACTGATATTACCCCACAATAATCACCAACAACGAGATGAAAATTATTTCATCCATAGCCAACAGAGAGCAAAAGGTCCCATGTAATGTGAAAAGTAACACTTGGGAAAAATGATCTGGTATTTAATTAGATATCTCAGAGATAATGGAACCTATTCAAGAGAAGAATTTTTGTACCACTACCTGGAGCTATGGGTGCTTTGAACTTCTGTATACCAAAGATCACTTGAGTCAATGGAAGAAAAGGTCATTGCGGGAGAGGGAAGTAATCTCATATGACCTCACACAGGATCATTTTGCATGCATGAATCGACTGCTCAGCATATCTCAAAGATGATTTAAGAGCTTGCACAGCTGGGCATAAGGCGACTAACACGAAACAAAACAAAGTCATTTGAAATAAAGAAGGCTGCTTTCTGAGGACAATGTAAAAGTTTAATGCCTATTAATCTCAAAATGTGAAGACCAGGAATATGGCTGGTCTATGGTGTCAAGAAGAACAGAGGGCAAAAAGTGACTTGTTTCTAAGATCAAAATCAATCGACATAATAGACGCTCTTCAAAGTGTGAACAATGTAATAATACGGCAATTAAAATTTTACATCATGTAGAATCATATAACATATTTGAAGTATATACCATGATTTTATATAGTAAATATAGATATCCTCTTCACTAGAGTAGCTCAAAAATTAGACAAATTGTATTTGATTTAATATTATCACTTACCAATGGCTATATACTTTCTTCATATAGATTAGTAGGAAATATAATGATTAAAATTTACTTTCATTTTATTTTTTTGGTGCAAAGGGTAAGACCCAGGGCCGTGTGTGTGCTAGACAAGTGCTCTACCACTGAGCTACACCCCAGCTCCTAAAGCATAGCTATTGTGGAAAGTGAAAACAATTTGTTTGCTGTTATCTAATTATTTAGCAGATGACATATATACCTCTGTGTATTTGTATAATTGTTTTGAAGATTTTATTTAACAGTTTACTAAGCTTAAAGTCATTCTTTTTGTAAAAAGCACAGTGGAGCAAAACTGTGTATGTATTTGCTGAGAAAGTAATTCAATTCATGACTCTTGCATCTATGAATATTAATACAGTTGTTGTGAAGGACCCAAAATTTTATTTGAAGAAAGATTGGGAATATATCCAAAAAGTGTGGAGAAGAGATATTATTACTCTTGTGTGATGTTTTCTTCTTCACAGTAGCCTTCTCTGTGTTATTTACCCCAATTAATAGATTATTTAAGGAACACATATTTTTATTAGTAATCCATTATCTGATTGAAAGAATGATTAATTAGACCTGCTTAAATATATTTTATGTATAATACCAATATTATTTTAGCTTTAAAGATTCATTCTTTTTTACCCAAGTTAAAATATTTTTAAGTCATTACATATTTAGAATATATGTGAGCCTTTGATAATTTTTACTGTAGCTTTCATTCTAAAATTCATTTCACACACTCCGACTTAGTTTATAACTTCAGTCAATCATAAAGAATATTGTTGAAAGGAAGTCAGTGAGTATAGCCATATTTTAAAATGAGTGGCAATGGTATTGCAAACAAATGCTTCCTTTTTTCAGTGCAGTGTTTTACTAATATTTTCCCTTCCTTTTGAAACTAAGGTGCTTTTAGTTACCTTTAATGTCCCAGGTTAAGGAAGATTCTTATTTTTTAAAGACAATGTATTATGTAGTTCATATGATTCTTGGTTTAAGAATTGTCTTTATTCTTAGAGACTTTTAGTTGAATTTCTTTGTGTCTTTGTATTAAAACAGTAAGTAAAACCTTTTTTTTAAATGTATGTGAATGCGATACAGGAATATAAAATGCATCTAGACTACAGTTAAGATAAAGGTTGAGAAAGAAAAAAACTGCTTTATTGAGAGGCAGCACTTAGATAAATGGGAATCGCAAGGACATGAAATTCTTTTCTAAGGAGCATCACCCAAACTTTCATTCATGGAATTCTACTTATAAGGATGATTGTCTTAGAACACAATTTTGAAATCACAAAGATAGTGTAAAATAAGTATCTAAATTCCAGGTTGAACACAAAAGACTGTATGACATAACAATAGCTTGAATTTTAATGATTATGGAAGACTTCCCGAAATTATTCTCCAGAATATTATTTGGTTAGGGCTTATTTTACACATTGACATGGGTCAAATGCAATTTGAAATGCTAAGTATTCCAGTATGTACACTTGGAAAGATGTTGCATAATACAAAAAAAATCTGCTGTTAGTACATATCTTAGAAAAAATAGGTGGAAAGGCGATAATAATATGGTGCTAGGCATTTTTTTCTATAACTCTGCTCATTGAAGGACTTTGAGTTACTTGGAGAATCATTTTTTTCTGACAAAATTATAGTGTATAGTTATATAACACACAGAGACAACTACAGATCTTTTGCAAATAATTTTTTTTCCTTATCACTGTGTCAGCAAATTCTCCTTTTGCCAAATTCCTCATTTAGCCAGCTGAGACCTTGTGTGTTTGTTATTGGCTTTGGCCTTGTCAGCAGGAGTGGGAGCACAGTGGCTTTCTGCATAAAACCATTTTCTTCCCTTTTACCTTAGTTAATAAACTCCTGTTCCAATTATTTTTTCCTGAGAATATTACTTTTATAAAATGTGAATGTGCACTACAAGATGTTTATAAATTAATATTTCTTCTACAAATTGGATCACCTCATAGCTTCTCTCCAAAATAAATACACTTCATTATTTATGGTTAATTTCATTATATCATTTTTCATATTTATTTCTATATCTACGTCAAGAGACTCATAATTTTATTTTGCTTGTCAAGCAAAGGGATCCTTCAGACTTACTTTCATAGTCCTAGAATAATTGTCTACCGTACTCACTGGTGTAACTTATTAATTTTATATTCTGGAACTCATAAAAAAGGAAAGTAATTTTGATAAATTAACCATACTAAAATCAGATATGCGAATGATTAAACACTGCTGGCAAAAGTGTGAATTGACATATACTGTCTATAATACAACCTGGCAGGTTTCCACACCTTTATATACTGTGTGGTTTTCAGTTTTGTAATAAGGTTTGTAGTACTCTTACTGTTGTAGTCACTTTTTCATTGCTGTGACTCAATACTCGACATCCACAAATTTATGGGAGGAAAGGTTTATTTTAGCTCACAGTTTCAGAAGGTCACAGTCCATTCAGGGGCGGCCAGCAGCCGTGGAAGGACATGGCAGAGGCAGAGGTGGAGGCAGCTTCTCACGACATCACACACAGGAAGCCAAGTCAAGGCAAACTGAAAATATTCCTCTAAGGAAGGCAGGGGACAAAATACATACCTTTCCAAGTCCCATCCCAGTGATCAGCCCCTCCTGGATCCAGGTGTGGAAGGTGTGGTAAACCCCCACTACACAACTCTATTCCAATTTAAGTGCCTGTAATCCAATTTACATGCCTGTAATCCCCCACTCCAGACTAGGCCCCAATCTCCCAACAACACATGGTTCCATACACAATCATAATATTCAAATACATGAGACTTTTGAGGCACATTCCGGATCCCAACCACAATACTTGCCCAATGAAACAATTAGACAAAAGTTTTGTAATGTCCTAACACGTTCAATGTAATCTTAAAAGTAAAAAAGCAAAATAACAGGCAATATCTAATTGCATAGTGCTATGAAAATTAATGAAGGGGCATATGAAGACACTGAGAACACAAGATATGACAGTTTTCCACACTTACGAGAATGACCAAAATCTTCAACACTAATAACACCAAATACCTTGAGGATTTGGAGCAATGAAAACTTTTATTCAGTACTGATGGGAAAGCAAACTGTGACAGTCACTTTGGAAAACAGGCTGATAGCTTATTAGACAAATATATATATATAGTCTTATCATAGAATTCAGAAATTGAGCTTCTGTTGGTATTGAGCCAAGAAATCTCAGCATCACGTCCACATGAACACCTACATGTTCATAGCAGCTCTAAATGACAAAAACTGGAAACAGTGAATATGAATTCTAGTTTGTGGATTAATAAATAAATTATGGTGCATCTAAATGATGGAATATATGTAGCCTCTAAAGACATGAACTATCAAGTCATAGCACAAGTTACCTTTACTATTTATTACCTAGTAAAATAAATCAATCTGCAAAAGCTATAAACTATATGATCATGGCTATATGATATTCTGAATGAAGCAAATCCACAGAGATAGTAAAAGTGAAAGCCACCAGTAATTGCCAGACTTAGAAGACAAGGTGGACTGACTGAGCAGAAAACAAAAATTTAAGGAAGTAAATGAGTGTCATGTAAGGTAATATAATGGTGAATACACTTTATACCGTATTTATTTAAACCCATAGAATGTAAAATACCCAGAGTGAACCCATAATGCAACCATAGATTTAGAATGGCTGTGATGTAGTAGTGTAGGATTATTGGCTTCTCCATGTATATCACTTTGGTAAGACATGTTGGCAGGGGTGAAAGGGGAGTAGGTGATGTATCATGAGCCTAATATGGCTTTGAGAAAATGAAGTCTAAAAGAATATTTACATCCGGGAGTTATAAGACTACCTACAATAGTATAAGGAGTTTCCAAACATAAAATAAATATGTTCTTATTAAACATTTTTTTTCATATATTTGGAAACTTTCAAGGAGTCCACAAATTGCTGCTTCATATACAGAAACACCTACACACAAAGTACAATATGTGACTTCTATCTTGAAACAAAATGGAGACATTAGCACTACTATCTGCCTGTCAATTTGAGATTCTTTAAATAGCTCAACAATTTTTTAGAGGATTTTAAGTTAATCCTAGATTGGCATTATTCCTGATTCCCAGCATAGGAAAAAAAAAAAAAACAACCTTTCTTTGGAGAAAAAGATTCTCAAATCAGACTTCTATGACTTCTAAAATGCTCTCAGAGTAAAATCAGAAAAAACAAATCCCAACATACAAGGAAATAAACCACCATTTTATATATGAGACTGTGATAGGAATAATAAACAGATAATTCTTACTTTGTTCATATACTCAAATTGTTCAATGCAATAATATCAATTAAGTATAAATATTTTAACACACATAAAATAAGTCTAAAATTAAATAATACAATTATTTTGAAAAGAAAAATGAATAAAAGGATAATCAAACCTATCATCTAATTAAAAATAGACAATTTTGAAATAAGAAACCCAGTGGATAGGTTCAGAAGTAAAGTAGATGGGCTGGGGCTATAGTTCAGTGGTGAAAACCCTTACTTAATATGTACAAGGCCTCAAATTTCAATCCCTAGAACTACATAAATATTTACCACTAGGGGTGGCACACACCTGTACTCCCAGCCCTGGGAAGCTGAAGTAGGATTGTTGTGAGTTAGAGGCCAGCCTGGGCTGCATAATGAGTTTAAGAGCAGCTTGTACTACAGAGTGAGACATTGCTTAAAAACAACAACCACAAAACAGAAGCAGATACAATTAAAAATTAAGATACAGTTAAAAAATTAATTAGACAAAAAGAAAATCATGACAAATGAGTAGCGGCATATTGAATACATTAAAAAGATTGATGCACATCTGAAATTGTCACTTCAAGAAAAGATTGAATTGCTTTTCTCTGACTCCATCCAAAACAATTCCAAAAAGTAGTAATGTAGTAATTTAAATTAAAGATTATTAGCTAGGTTTTGTGGCTTGACTGAGTTGAAACCTTTAGGCACGGGCCTGAGTTCCTCATCTCGCCTTCAATGCTCCTGAATGAGTCAACTTACTGCGACTATATCAAATACTTGAATTCTTCAACTTATAAGAAAAAAACGGTTTGAAGATTTCAGTCCATAGTAATTTGTCTTCAATGTGTGTGGACTTACGGCAAAGCTGTGCGTCATGGTGGGAGTGCAGGGTGAAGAAGGTCCGTAGGTCCAATGGTTTTATGGTTGACAAGAGCAACAGGAAGTGTCTGCTATGTGAAACCTACACCTTTCTCTCCTGCACACACACCAATCTAACTGGTGAGTTTAGTTGATGCATCGCTGAGAGCTTAGGCTCTGTGCCTAATATAAATGTTTTTGTAGACGTCATGCCTCAGGGCACAGCTACTCTCATAAATTGCCAAATAAGGGCTGGAGGAATAGTACACTGGTTAGAGCACTTGCCTACCAAGCGTAAGCCTTGAGTTCAATTTCCCAGTACCACACAACCTGGGCCTGGTGGCACATACCTGTGATCTCAGTACTCTGGAGGCTGAGGCAGGAGGATTGCTGAAGTGTGGGATCCAGAGCGAATTCAGGACCAGCCTAAACCACACAGTAACACACTGGCTCCAAAAAGAAATAGCCATGTATATTTTTCTTGAGTGACTGGAAGGATATTTACAGTGGCATGGTGCTATACTAATCGAGAATAATATCTCAGGAAGAAATACAAAAATGGTACAGATAGTTACTTCAAAAAGTGCTGTTAAATAAGTTTAGGGAAAGATATAACTTTATTAAATGTTTTTTTCTTTAATGAAGAGCTTCTGGAAGCCTTAAACACATTAATTGTGTCAAAAAACAGAAATTGCCTGCAGCATTTCTTGGGCCTTTGTGGTCATGGAGACATTTTTATAGTATAAGGGGAATAAATCCTGACAGGTATACACTGAGTGAAAGGATGACCCTATAAATACGTTTCTAATGGGAACAATGTTGTACCAGGCACGCATAAGATATTTCTGTTCACATTATTAAAGACTTAATTAGTTTCTAGTCCATTTATATTTAATTGCATTACGGAGATACATGGATTTGCCTCATCCACTACAATACTGCTCCCAGTTGTCATACCCGTATTAGACTTCTTCTCTCTTTTTCCAATTGTTTGGGCACCCTCATTTCTAGTAGTCTCCACAGATGTGCCTTGAAAGATGTATTACCTACGATACCCTAACAGGCCTCTTTGAGTTATCATTCAATGTGAATTCTTTCAATTCTCATTCATTTTTGTCTCTTCTTATGTTCTATTTTCATATATTTTAATTGTCTCTGCACCTTAATCTTAGTAATACATTAAAATCATGGTTTAATGTACCAATGCACATCTAATCTATCCTCATAATTTCTCTCTTTTCTTTCTATACTCTTCTTTGCTTCTTTTCACATCTTCAAACATTCTTTTTCCTTATGCTTAGATGTCTCTATATTCTTAACGTAGGTCTCAATGACAAATTATTTCAAGTGTGCTCTTAACGTGCCCCTCAATTCATCTATCTGAAGGCTGCGTTCGCCCCAAAAATGGCCTTCTAGGATAACAGCCATTGTTTTCAGCTCTTGGTCTTTCCTTGGAGAGTCAGTCAGATGTCAGGTGGACTGCTGCTTCTATAATTTGAATATGTGGGTTCCTCTGATTTCATGGAGGAATATTTCTGTATTTCATGTTTTCCATAGGTTTATCAGGAGATACTGCTTATTCTGCTGGAAGGACAGTGAAGTTCTTGAATTTGAGGAAGAATGACTTTTATCAGTATTGGAAATTTCCCTCATATGATCTCCTCAAATGGTGAATCTACTTTATTTTCTTTCTTTCTCATCTAATTGGAAAGTTTCATGATCTGCATCTTAAAATTATGTTTCTTAAATGATTTATGATAAGAATGAGGTCTTTTAGTTTCATTTTTTTTCAATTCTATTCATGACATATATTTTGAAAATTAAAATAACAAGGTGATAATACCAACTTGGTACAGAAATTTCTATATGCTTTTTTTCAATTTCCACATTACTGCTGGCGTACTGGCACAGGGGGCCGGCAAAATTCCGAGGGCAACGTTTTGAGGAGGATCATTGAGGTTTTTTTCACTGGATCTTATGCTTTTCATGTTTTTCTCATTTTAAATTGAATAGATTGTTAGATGCCTCCCTGGTTTAGTCATTTTTCTACAACTACGTCTGATCTGTTGTCAAATAAGTATGCAGAGATTTAATTTCTGTCATTGTGTTTTTAATTTTAGATTTTCCATTTTATGTTTTTGTTTAGGATTCTAGTTCCAAGCCAATGTTAACAAAAATCTCGTCTCACAAAAACACACTTTTTCTTTTTTCACGGGTTCTTTTTTTCCCCATTTTATTGAAACGTGTAAGGTTAAAACTTAAAGTTTACATTGATCTTGAGCATTTTGTGCACATACATATCATGGCAAAGTTACAAATCCTTCCCCTCTGTCCTTTTGACCCTCCCCCCAAGCCCCTCCAGTTCCCATTATTTCCCACATCAAATTTCATGAAATAATTAGGGTTTGGTTTTGTCATATCAGAGAAACCATTCAACATTTCACCTTTTGCTTCTGACTCACTTCACTAAGCATGATGGTCTCAAGTTCCCTGAATTTACCTACAAAAGCCTCCAACATATCTGCCTTTATAGATGCATAGTAATCCATTGTGTATAAATACCTCAGTTTGTGCATCCATTGGTCTGTCGATGGGCATTTTGGTGACTTCCATATTTTAGCTATTGTTAGTGCTGCTACGAACATAAGTATACGTGTATCTCTGTTATTTGCTGTTTTTAACTCTTTGGGGAATATTCTCAGACGAGGCATCACTAGATTGATGGGGATATTTATTTCCAGTCTTTTGATAGTCTTCCATACTGCTTTCCATAGTGGTTGCACCAGTTAACATTCCCACAAGCAGTGCAGGTGGGTTCTGTTTTCCCCACAGCCTCACCCGCACTGATTGCTGTTTGTGTGCCACCATGATAGATTTTCCACTGCTGTGACAAAATATCAGAGATAAACAAGTTAAACAACAACAACAACAAAAAGTTTATGTAGCCCACCGTTCCAGAGGTTTCAGTGCAGGGCTACCTGGCTGCATTGTTCCTGAGCCTCAGAGGAAGGAGAGCATCAATGCCCCCTGTGACCTACCTTCCTACACTGCTATCAGCCTCCGAAAGGCAGCATGATCTCCTGCCCCAGGGTGACGGATGCTTTAGCACAGGGAAGTTGGAAACACTTAAGATCCACATTAGAACAGTGCAAATGTAATCTCTTTTGGACTAAAAAAGAATTTTCATGTTTGTGGAAAACCTATGCTGCAGAATCAGAATATCCTTCGTTTATTTTTTGTGACTGTTGTTAACCGTTTTTACTAGTTTTTCCCTGGCTATTTTTAATCAAAGGCCACACAATATATGTAAAATTTAAAGATAATTTGAGTATGTAGAAACTATTATCTTTCTTTAATGAAAATTTGTGTTTTCCTTCCAGCTGATGGGTGTTTTAGAATTATGTCCCACGATAATCTTTAGGGACTGTGACATTGTATGCTGTGAAGACTTCACTACTTCCATTTCACATTTTTTCTAGGGTGTAGACACTCAGAATACTTGCCAGGGTCTCTCCACTGTCACTTCAAGTTCTGGTCCTTGTCTCTCCAATTTGTGGAAAGCAGTGGTCATTCACTGCCTCTTGATTTTCTGCGACGTTTTCAGATTAAAACCAATCATAGATATGAGCCATCTGTCTCCTGATTTACTTCCAAATTTTGTCTTATAATTTTTAAGACTTGAGCAATTTTTCTAGCAAGTATTTATCTGATGTTTTCTAATACATATTTATCATGCTATATCCACGTGTTTCCGGTTTTATTTAGCCATTTTAAGTGTCCAAAGCTGAGGTTAGAATTTTTTTTAAGATCCTTTACTTTTTAGGAAATAAATTAAAAAGTAATTAGTCTTTCAAAAAGTATTTCTCACCCTGCCTATATATACCCTAATCAAAGATGAATGTCTAATTATGAGAATCCAAGTAAGATTGAACCATAGCTCCTAGGCAATGAATCAGGGTGGTCTGACAGTGTGTGCTCACTAAATGAAATGGCGTGTATCTGGCTGTGCTTCCTGATCCTATGGGCACAAAGAGACACTCATAGTGAGAGCAATTGAAATTCTTAAAAATTGATAATCTCTCACATATTCCTCAATATGAGAAATGGCAGAGACATTCTCTTGTTAAAGACAATGTGATATGACGAAGCAGCTAAAATGTAGGAACTAGGGCAACTTGTCCAGATCAGGGTAAGTTTTCAGCTAAAGCTGGAAAAGAAGTGAGTCTGAAAGAATATGTGCAATCTGGCAGAATATTTTTGAAGATTAAGTCTTACTAAACAATATTGAATATACCAAACACCCATACGTATATGTAGGATATTTTATATCTTATACACATATACATATACACCACATACATATAAAATAAATTAAAAGCACATATGCGGACTTATCTATTGCAAATTTTCCTAGGCCTAAAAGGATATATATATATATATATATATATATATATATATATATATAGTTTGTTTGTTTGTTTGTTTGTTTTTAGTTTGTTTGTTCTGTGATGCTGGGGATTGAACTGAGACCATCATGTATGTTATGGAATCACTCCACCATTAAGCTATGTTACCAGGTATCCAAATAGAATTTCACTATATAAGTTTTTATAAAATATTACAGTCACACAGTGACATATTACCTATTGTGCTGATTGGATTTTGTCCCATCCATCTTCCAATGCGTTCTCAGTGTTTGTCTGCCCTGACCTGCCAGGGAGGCTGAACCTTCTAGATTGCATCTGCTCCCCCAGCTTCCTCTCTTCACCTTGGGCCAGGACACAGGAAGACCTTAAGAGACTGGGGTAAAATCTGGTGAAAGACCATTCGCTCCCCCCCCGCACCCCACGGCTTCCTTTCATTATTTGGTATCTCTCAGGATCTTGGTCTCAGATGGTTACATGTTCATAGCATTGACTTCCATACCCCAGACCACTCATTTTTAAATTCCCTTATTGAAACATTTGTGTTTTTAGCTGGTACATTAGCTAATGCACAACTGGAACAAAAGCAATGCAATAGTAGGTGGTGAAAACTATTAAAATATATGACCTAATTTATAAAAAACATAAAAAATAATATGAACATTCTGATTTAATGATAGCCATCTGTTGTGTTTAGGACAATGAAACTAGCACAATATGTAAAATACTTTTCAATATATTTAATGATCATTTGGAAAGAAATAATTATGATAGCTGCCATGATCATCAATTCAGTGGTCAAGTTCTATCATGGTTATAATGATTTGAAATTTAGAAATGTAACAATTAGGTTATAATTAATAATAGTCTTTTTCAAAGACTATTCACTGTAAATAATGTAACTCATTAGAAGTCAAAGGGTTTTTCTAACTGGAAGGCAACCATATTTCTTTGGAAAAACTGATTATTCTGTCCTCCTATGTCAGTTTGTTTATCTATTAAAGCCAAAGTCTAATTAACAAATTCAGTAATGAGGTCCTCTATATCTTTGTAACGAAAAACCTTTCCTTAGCAACTTCACTATGAAAATAGTAAGTCAGACTGGAGCTAACCTCAGCAAAATTCTGTAATCCATCCCTGACAAATGTACATATATTTTCTTTGACTGGTAGTTACAGGATCACGATTCAAAAAATAATTAGAGTTAATGATAAAAGATTAAACATAAACCTAATGAATGAATTTGCTAATAGTCATTGCTTGTTTAGGGCACTAATCCAAGCTCGCTGTTAACTTCTTCCTATCTACTAACCTGTATGAAATAGTCAACCTTTATCCACTTGGTCTCAGTGCACTACATGATAAAGCAATAGTGGTATCCCTGAAGTGACATTAATGTTAATTGTGCTTATCTGCTCTGCATTCTGGTGAAATCCTCCACTGTCAGGTGCCATCTTGGGCTGAGGATTCCACTCACGTATACTTTGAAAGAAGTAACAGCAGATAATTTCGTAGCCAGAGATTCCCTGGGATCGTAGAGAAAGGGAATGACACCATCAAGGAAGGCCACCTCTCTGGTTACCCAAAGAGAAGCCCTGCACTTCACTACGTGGCGATGGTTTCACCAAGTCAAGCCTCTTGTTTTGCTTTGAACCAAATGTAGCATAGTGAAAAGGATTAGAGAAAACGAATCACGGCCTCTTTAACGAACTGAAATAAGCTTATGAAAGCATCAGAAACGGTCACAAGGGCGTGTTAGTTACTTTTCTTTGCTGTGACTTAATATCTGACATCCACAACTTAGGGAGAAAGGATTTATTGTAGCTTAACAGTTTCAGAAAGTCCATTCAGGGGTGGGCGGCTGGAACATGGCGGAATCACGTGGTGGAGTCGCAGCTAACTATAGCTGCTGGAGACAGAGATTCTCTCAGCGTAGCGGAACAGAGAGAGACAGGGAGGAAAGACAGCAGATGCCCCTTCAGGTCAAGCCCTATGTATCTGCCCCTTCCAGCCAGCTCCACCTTCCAACCCTGCACAGTATCCATAAGAACGTGAGACATTTGGCTACAGTCCAGATCCAAACCACCATGAAGGGAACACTGTAGATGAAGTTGTACCTTTTGTCCTGCAGCGTTTATAAAGCGTTGTAAGGATTTTGGTTGGTGTTATGCATGTAATTGGAATTACTGGTAGATGTGAAACCTGGATGTGGCATGATCAGGGTTTTTTTTTTTTTTTTTTCCCTTCCTGGTCTGTTCTTATACTAAGTACAGATTGATTGAAGTAACTTGAGTATGTTTTTATTTTATAGTTTTGAAAGATGAAAACTAACTTCTCATTTGTATGATCATCAGCTTAGAAGATAACTTCATCTTGTGTTCTCAGTGTACATTTTCCATACGAGCCAATTGAGCTATTTGTTTTCTTAGAGCAGATGTTTCTGCTTCATGTTTACCTTTGTTAGGAAGTTTTCTTAATTTGTTCTCATTCATTATCACTAAATCCTTAATGTTTTTTAGAAGATCATGCTTTACCAATGCTTAAAGATGCTCATTGATAAGGTTTTACCTTCTCCAATGAGAATTCGCAGCCAAAACGTTTGCACCTTGGCTCTGCCTCTTTCGTACTGCGAAACATCGCCCCATTTCATCTAACTCCCTCAGCTTGAATTTATTTTTCTGTAAAAGCTGAATTTGCTGATAATATTATATAGATTTATTGTGAGGGAAAATTAGCAAGTCTAGATTAGTGTGTTCCAGATACAAGATGATGTATGAATGTTTGTTGTTGTAGTAAAATGAATATTTTTACATATATTATTGAGATCGCCTGTCTGTTTTAGTTTCCTGAGTAGCTGGGAATACAAGCAGGTGCCAGAACACTTGTTTCGTCTCTCGAAGGTGAGAGAAAATGGCCAGAGTGAGATCCTTTGGCGATGGAGGCTCCTCCCCTTAAGGACCTGTGAGCGTTCTGCAAAGGAAAGTGCAACCCAGATGCTGAGGGTTCCCAGAAGGGTGTGGCCACAAGGTGCACGACTGTTCCATGGAGAAGGAAGGGTATGCCACTCCATGTCACAGTAGAAGCACTTGTCTTAGTTACTTTCTCATTGTTGATTTCCACAACCTCAGGGAGGAAAAAGTTATTTTAGTTCACAGTTTCAGAAGGCCACAGTCAACTCACAGAAATGGGGACCGACATGACTGGGCTGGAGCCGAAGAAAGAGGCCCTCATGGCATGGCAGAATACAGCCACGCGTGGGTGGAAGGGTGGAGCTAGCACATAGTCCTCCAGGGCAATGTGAAACCGCCAGCCCCTTTCAGCTAGGCCCCACCTCCCAATACCACATGGCTCTTATTAAGCTTAAATACATGAAGATTTTTGTGAGGACACTCAGGATCCAAACCATAGAATGCCCATCATGGCATTATTAAACCTGGGGCAAGGAAAGTTTCTCTTTGTTCTGTATATATATATATATATATATATATATATATATATATGCACAGAATGATTACATTGAGGTTGAGCATTTTGTGCACATGCGCGCACACACACACCATATCAATATTACAATCCCTTCCCCTCCCTCTTTTTGGCCCCCTCCTCCCTAATCCCTATGCCCCTAATTCCCACTCTCATACCCAACTGATTCTATAAAATGCCTCCATTCTGGGCTTCTTATATTAAAAAGATCATGAGATATTAAATCTTAAGAGTTGGGCTCATTTTAGAAAGCATGATGTTCTCGAGTTGCATTCATTTACCTACAAAAGCTTCAAATTTATCTATCTGTATGGAAGCATAGGACGACATCGTGTACAAACATCACACTTTTTCCATCCATTGGTCTGTTGAATGCTTTGGCAGCTTCCAATATTTAGCTATTGTTAATTGTGCTTCTACAAACACTAGTATATATGTGTCATATATGTATTTCTGTTATGCATTTAACTTTCTTGAAAAGATACTCGGAAGAGGTACCAGCAAATAGGATGGGCTACTTATTTTCAGCCTTTAGGGGGATCTTCATGCTGCTTTATGTGGTTTCTTTGCCCTGATGTTCTTCAGGATTGAGGTTATTGGGTTTTTCCCTAGGGAAACATGAAACACTTGTTCATTCTTAGGTGTTTGAGTTCTTCTGAAGTTAATGTAAGATTGACTCAGAATGTGAGCAAAATTTGAGCGTTATGATTGGAATATTTTAGAAAATAAAATTTTCAAATTTTCATGATTTTTGTATCCTATTTCTAAACCAGAAGTAATTTTGTGCTTCTTTATCTTTCATTAGCTGCTAGGAATGTATGGAGGATCAGCCTTACCCAATCAGGAAAGACTCTGTCTGTACTATCACCAATGAAAATCCAAAAGAAAGGGAACAGTGTGTATTTATACATGTACATCAGCATACATGGCTACATACACACAGCTAAATATTTTTAGGGCTGGAAGCATAGCTCAGAGTGCTTGTTTGGCAAATCCGGGAGTTCTGTTCCTCAGTGCCACACAAGCTGCACACTGTGGCGTCTATCTGTAATCCCAGCACTTGGGAGGCTGAGGCAAGAGGCATATTGACTGAGTTTGAGGCCAGCCAGGAACCAAACAACGAGTTCAGGAACAGTCTGGACAACAAAGCAAGAATATGCCTCAAAAAAGAAATAAATACATATTTTTATTTTTGGCCTTATTAATAAAAATTGCTTCAAAATTTGGCTACTTGGCTGTTCTTCCTGCGTGCGTTTGTTACCCACTCACCTGGGTCTGCCTTTCTAGACTTGATTTCTTACACCTACTCACTAATTTTATTTTCCATCTCTTATTTGACTTAGCTCAGTGCACTATTTTTCCCCTACCTCACTAGTCACTTTTCTGGTAGCCAAGATCCTTCATACTTTTCATCTCCCAGTGCTGCGCTCAGAATCTGGTGAGAAACTTTAATCCAAACTTAGTGTTTGCCTACGTACTGTTTACTGAGCATCTACTTTGTGCCAGATTGCATATTATACTACATAATCACATCTAGTATTATGCCATAAATTTTGATTATTACTCACAAAGAAATGTTTATCTGTTTTATCATTCCACACATAAGTGAGATCATGGGGCATTCTGTTTTTTTTTTTTTAATAACATGCATAGAACTGAAGGACATTATACTAAATAAAGTAATCCAGGATCAACTTTTTTATTGTCAGCCTTTCTTTTGTGCCATTATTATATTGTGGTGGTGTAATAAATTGGAGTGAAGTTCTGAATTTCTCTATAAAAAACCTTTCATTATGCCATGCTTTTTCTTGCTACTGAATTTATCTTTTCCCTTTGTGTGTGTGTGTGTGTGTGTGTGTGTGTGTGTGTGTGTGTGTGTAAGGCATCAAAATCCCACAGTCTGGCTTTTCTTTTTTAAAAGATATTTTTAGTGCTCAAGTCAAAAGGTGCTCATTTCTTCTAAAAAGTTCATCTATTTTTTCAGTCGTTCCCACTTATAATAGAAGTTGATTTTGGTGACTTGCTTGTGCCTAATCTTAGGACGGCATCTTAGTTCTCAGAAGCAGCAACTTTCATTCAAACTCTGAGAGGAAAAGAAATCCATTTTCCTTGAAGTCCCTGAAACTGAACTTTAAATACCCAGAGTGTGTAGGAGTTATTAACCTGGAAGAGTCACTCAATTTAGAGTCTAAATTGCTCACCACTGATTGTGTCATGACCTCATCATCTTTCTCAATGTTTCTGTCCAATCCTTTTCTTCCAACAACAGTTTCTTATTTGCTGCTGTATCTCAGCCACAAACTTTGCAAGTCATCAAGGTATCCATTCTCAGCCTCTTCTTCACTGTCCCAGAAGAGCTCCATGGCCTTTACCAGTTGGCATCCTCTGCCAACTTTAGGCTCTTCTGAGGACTACACTGTCCTCCATGGAGTAAACCTGGCTCTACAAGTGCTACAGTGATCATAAAGGAAAGCAAATTCCTATAAAGAATGAGCAATGTTTTTATACTAATATACCAAGTGGACTTTGACAGAAATCAAGTATTTGGCTCATACCGTAGGCCTAAAATGGAAAGTTATAAAGTCATAAATTTCTTCAAGATTTTATTTTTGCTCATCTTTTTTTGACCTGATTGGATTACTTCTCTTAATTCTAACAAGCAACAGCCTTATTTTCATCAAACATATTTTTCTGCTTGTTGTTGGTTTTTAACAACCATATACCTACACACACACACACACACACACACACACACACACACACACACACACAGACACGCATACCATGGTATTTTCCAATATGGGTAACACCTACATACTTTTCATACAACTCCAATTGTATATCCGTGGTAAAGCGTGGTGGACAGTCTCAATTTTCCAGGTCATCGATTTTCTGTGCCATGATAATTTCCAACATGCCACTTCCAAGGACACAAGTTTAAGCCTTCAACATGCTGAGCACATTATTATGCTGTTCCTGTTAAGTGCTTAGTAGATTTAAGCAAATAACCCAAACTTTAAGCAGGATTTTACCGCTGCTACTGTTTTTCAAAGCCAAGTGTGGGACATTTAGTGTAGTTCACATGGATATTTATCATGATAAGTGACCTGTTTTGGAGTACATTTTCAGTGTTTTGAGAGACCCAGGTCCGAGCTACAGGCCCCAACTACACAGACCCCGTGACGGGCCTCAGACTTTCCCGGGGATGTTAGCTGACAGGCCTGAGTTTCGGTTCCCTCAGCAGAACAGACAGCAAGAAGGGGCTGCTTTCTCAACATCTGTAATATTCCTGAGGTCGGGGTTCGGGGTCTGGGAACTATAGATTATCTTAATCATTGTTAGCTAACCTATCATTTTGTAACCACCTGTTCTTAAAAAAAATGTTAGGCCAGAAGTTTTACCCTGGGCAGGAACAGGAGATAGCTCAAATTGGGTCTGGGGGCCAGAGGCAGTTGCTTAATGTTAGTTAGCCAATCACCATATAACAGGTCTGTTCCCCTGCTGTATGCTCACCAGTCATGTAGCCACCAAGCTGAAAGCCCACCTCCTTTTGTTTCTAACTGATAAAAGTCTCTGCTACACAGAGACTCGAGGCTCTTGGATCGGATCCACTGTGTTGGTGAAGACTGAGAGCCCAAGCTTAAGTCCGAATAAAGGCTCCTTGTTTTTGCATCAGTGATCAGTCTCTTGGAGTCTATGGGACGTTCGCTGTCTGGGCATAACAGTTTAAGGAATTTCCCATAATGTGAGTGTTGTTTCCTCAAGTCGGAAGCCAGAAACCCACGTGCCCAGTTCTCCTCAGGCCGGGGACCTCCTCTTCCACGATCCTCATCCTATCGCAGGACACTCAAACGGGAAGCAAAAGGGAAACGCAAGAATGGCCTGGCTTTGATTTTCTCACAGATGGCGAGGCATAAGGTTTTCATCCATTGTTCTGCCTCACCGATGCCAGCTGCAGTGTCAGTGGCCAGAGAAGGAGTTACAGCCTTACTGGCGCCCTGTTTCGGTTGAGGCTAGGTCCTGGTCGGTATCCTGTGCACAATATTGATAATTTGGTTCACCTGGTAATTCCTTTATGCTTAAATTGCTTATTCTGGATTGTATTGTGCTCTAAAATTACCTGATGCTTAGCTTCAACGCTATATAATCCCAAATAGCACAATAGTCACAATTAGTCAGTCCATTTTTTATATTCTAGATAGAGCTGTGTGCTTCTTTTTCTAAGACTTATTTTGATGCTTTTCCAACTGTATATAAATTTTTCTTTAGCACCTCGCTTCAGAAGAATGAACTTTAACGCCACTCAACTCATTTTAAAAACATGTGTGAGCCTGACATAGTGGTACGGGTTTGTAATCCCAGCACCCTGGAAAGCTGAGAGTGGAGGTTGAAAATTCAAGCCCAACCTGGGTAATTTACTGACTTAGCCAGATCCTGTCTCAAAAATAAGAACTGGAAAGAAATAGTGCTGGGATGTAGTTCACTGTAAAGGGTATAGATTTGGTTCCCATTTGTAATTAAAAAATAATCTTTGAAATGTGAAAAATACTTTTTGTGTATGTATATCTATTGTAGAAATGTAATTTCAAATTAATCAATTAATCATGATTAAGATATATCAAAAATAGATCCATATTTTCTTTTCAATTTGTTTTTTATTTTTTATATGTATGTAATTCACAGAATGATTACATTGAGCTTGAGAATTCTGCACACATATGCATTGTGTCAACATCGTAATCCCTTTCCTTTCTCCATTTTTGGTCCTCCCGGCCCCTCCCTCATTTCCTTTGACCCCTGGTATCTCACTCTTTTGCTTACAAAATGTATGTATTCTGAGTTTCCCACGTTAGAGTTACCATGTCATATTTAACGTTCTGAGCCTGATTTGCTTCATTAAGCATGATGACCTCAAGTTGCATCCGTTTTCCTACAAATGCCTGTTGCTGGGGAAAAAGAAATCCTTCACATTGTCGGGACTGTAAACAGGACAACCACTATGGAAAGCAGTGTCAAGATTTCTCAAAAGGTTGGAAATAATATTCCATCCCATCCGGTGGTACCTCTTCTAGGTATCTTTCCAAAAGTGTTAACAGAGATAACAGAGAGACATGTATACCCATGCTTGTAGCAGCACAACTAACAATAGTTAAATTGTGGAAGATGCCAAAATATCTGTCAGCAGACCCATGGATGCAAAAAATACGGTATATATACAAAATAGGGTATAGTCTTCCATAAAGACAGATGGGATTCGTGTTTTTTTTTCTAAAGAAAACTTGACATTAATACACTGTGTCTCATCTTCATTTATCTAAAAGGTATAAGTATTAATTGCAGGCTCCTCTAATCTTATAAAAATACGGCCTAATTTTCAGAGTACTCTATGTTTGACCCCGTAAGTCATGGGCTGTACTCGGTTTACCGGTTTTCTCTCTTGGCAATTGTTTTCGTTTTTATTTTCAGATAGTAATGCATGAAGATAATCATGTGAAACAAAGTAGCCTAAACCCGGCTCAACAAGGGCATCAGTGTGCGATGGTGGGTGTGCCTGCGTTGCATCCTTTCCCACTGAACGGTGTGGGTAGCATTGGAATGTGATGTGCATATTCGTGGGATTGTTATGATCCTTACGCTGTTTTATGTATTGCTTAGATAAGTTATTAATCATCACATGCTAATATATAAGTGCATAGTACATGTGGTACCTTATGTATCAGGTTGGGGGAAGGGAAGTAGAATCATGCCTGGCATCGTCTATCTGATCCCTTCCTTTTTTATAATGTATTTGAAGTATCACTTTTCAATTTCTTTCCTTCCTTCCTCCATCTCTTTCTTTCTTTTTTTCTTTTTTCTTTATTTGAGATAGGGTCTCATTCTGTAGTCCAGGCTAGTCCCAAAGTCACTATAGAGCCCTCACTGGCCTCAGACTCATAGCAATCCTCCAGCCTCAGCCTCCTAGGTGCTGGGATTAGAGGTGGATTATGCCTCGTGGATGTGGCACTGGGGAAGTGAAATCAGTGCCTAGGGGCTGGAGGAAGGGCACAGTGGTTTAAGTGCTTCATTAGCAAGCCAAGACCATGAGTCTAATTTCCCAGAACCACATAAACCTGGAGTGTGGCGCATGGCTGGTAGTCCCAGCACTCCAGAGGTTGAGGCAGGAGGATTGCTGTGCGTATAAAACTAGTAGCCTCACTCTACAGAGTGAGACCCTGGTGAAAAACAAAACAAACAAATAACAACAGCCCCCGCCAAAAAAAAAAATAAATAAATAAACCTGTACTTTTTGCTTTCTATGCAAGGACTCTAACCACTGTACTATTTCTTCAGCCTTTACTTTTTAATTTTGAAAACTATGTGAATTGAACCTTGAAACTCAACTTTCTATTCTATCTCATGCTTATATTCTGATACCCAAGCAAGCATATTATTCTAATCTAAAGGATTCTAATTAGAATCCTTTTATACTTTGATATCTAGTGAAGAAAAATAAAGTTCTTCACTGTATTTTTATTACATTAGAAAAGTCATTATGATTCATGCTTTAATATGTGTAATATAATTTTGGCAAACTAAACTAACTCTTGGGTGATATTTTTCTCCTTTGAAATATAGTAACTTGAAATGTATTTATTAAGAATGAATACTCCTAACACATTGCAATTGTAATTTCTGTGTGTGTACATGTGCATGTTATATCAGAGTTTGAACTCAAAGTAATTATGGTTAAAAATACATATGAAAAGAAGAATTAATATATTGACATAAAATGTTATACTGGATAGTTATGTCAAGCAATCTTGCATTTAGGAGTTCTCATTTATTTTTTGCAGTTGCTTAATAGGAAAACATGAAGGTGCATAATAATGGATTATGTACTTTGAGAAATTCTTCCAAAACCTGAAATCAACCTAAGACTGTAAGTGGGAAACAAATGGAAAGACTCCTGCCACAAATTTGAAGAATGGACCAGTGCATGAGTTAATGCAAAAGCAGAAATCTTTCAAGTTTAGGTCCAGAGGGATAGCACCGCAGTAAAGCACAGGTCAGGTGTTCAATTCCTAGAACTGCAAAGGTTTTGTTTTTGTCTGTTTGTTTTTGTTGTTGTTGTTGCTGGGACACAATACCCAACACTCATAGCCTAGAAGGGGGAAGGTTTAATTAAAACTTGCAGTCGCAGGAGTTTTCAGTCCAGTCATAGGCAGCTGGGAAGGGCTGGAGGGGTCTGGTAGAGAACAGTAGCTTGCGGTATTGCAACAGGAAGTATCAGGGTTGGAAAGCAGTGAGGGCCAGAGTGTGTCCTGCCAGGCCACAGGTCCAGTGATGGGCCTCACCTTCAACAGTCGGCCAGGCCCCACTTCCTAAGAGCATACAAAATACATAGATTATCCACAACATCCAAATACATGAAGCTTTTGGGGAACACTCTGGATCCAAACCATAACAGTGGAGTTCTATGTTATAGGACTATGTCTTTGCGGGACCCAGAAAAAGCTCAATGGAAAAATAGCTAGAAGTTTAATACATGAAATTTTAAGCTATAAATATATATGCTTATTAAATGAAATAATTATTATACTTTAGCGTTGATATACAACTAATTATCCCACATAAGAATGCTTTTGTATATTTACTTTCATTAGAATCATGGAATGATTAATGTTCTCCTTGGCTGCTACTTTGGATTAATTCTGTGCATATCTTATTTCATTGTGTATATTTTATGAGCTCTTAAATACTAGAGAATTTGTGTTAAAATGTGTAATTCTTAAATAATATATTATTATTATTATTATGGCATAGGTTTCGATGTCTTTTCTTACAACTTTTAATGTAACAAAAATTGGTGCCAGATCTTTCTTAAGAGCCTGATAGTTTTTGTTAGAGAACTCATTCAGATGTGGAATGCTCTGTGTTGGAAGACATTTTATAACTGATTCAATCTTTTTATTTATTTGTCCGTTAAAATTTGCTGGGCTCAATTTTCATAGGTTGTGTGAGTTCAGACATACATCTATTTCTTGTAAGTTTGCAATGTATTAGTAAATGTTCATTTTAGTCTTTGATGACTCTTTGAATTTCTGTGGAGTCAGTCATAATATATTCTTTTAACCTCCAATTTTAATTATTTTATCATCTTTATTTTGTTTAGCTAAAACTTTGTCCTTTTTTCTCAAAAATCAACTCGTCATTTTGTTGATGTTTATGACCAGCATTTTGCTGAGTTGAGATGGAAGTCTGACTTTGAAGTCTGTCTCAGATTCCCCGTGGAAAGGTCTGGAGATGTGGGTTAGAAACGCCCAGAAATGCTATCAGAAAATCAGATATTTGATGCCGGTAGGAATTCAGAAGAACAGAATGTTGACAGGCATGCAGCCAGCAGTTTCAGTTGAAAATAAGGACTATTGAAAACTATGTTTGGCAATATATTTTTTTATGTTTTGCTTCTTTCCTAAGATTATTCTAGAGACTAAAGTTAAGGGTGATGATGTGGAGGAGGAAATTTTAAAGTAGTCATGCATACAACTTGTTGCTAAAGAAATTAGTGTTTTAAAAGGAAAGTAAGTACTTTCTATAGGAGACTAAAAATGTCTCGAGTACATTTCAGAAATCTGTAAGAATTTACACTTTACAAGTTCAGGTTGTGTTTTAAGAGTGATTCCTTGGGCTACTTACTTGAAAAAGGCTTCCACAGGAATTGGTTCCCTGGTATTTACTTCACTGTGGTCAGCGATATAGCCCCTCACAGGTCATATAGCTTGGTCAAAGGGCATCTTAAGAATAGTAGGGTCAGGGAAGCTTTCACACAGATTTTAAAGGAAGGTCTTGGGATTAGGAAGGAAGCACCTGAGAGCCCAACACATGCCGCTGCGGTAATGGAAGAGAAGAAGCCGTTCATACTCATAGCAATCAGAAATGCCGGGGAGGAGGAAAGCTACAGGCCATCAGTGCAGCCAAGCCAGGACAGAGGCATGCAGGCTGCAACAAGCAAGGCACAGGGTGGGGCTGCCCAAGTCCTCTGGGCTTGCATTTCACCACTGTGTCCTAGATGCAGACAAGGACCTCCAGGACTTGATGCTTGACCTATTGGGTTTTGGTCTTGTTTGGATCTCTCTCTCTCTCTCTCTCTCTCTCTCTCTCTCTCTCTCTCTCTCTCTCTGTCTTTAAATCTCTGTAGTCCTCTGTTTGGGAATGGGAATGTTTATTTCTGTGTCACTGTACCTTGTGATTATATAACTTTTTAAAAAAGAAGTTCACAGCTAGAGGTTTACCTAGAATTTCAGAAAAGATTTTGACTTTGAAAATGTTAAACCTGTTGAGACTTAAGAGATTGCTTTGTTTTTGTTATATGTAGGATGCTTATATTATATTAAGTGGAATTATGGCATTGCTGTGGTTTTTATTTGAACGTTAAATATGGTTTAAGGAAATATATATAACTGGCTATCTATAAACAATGTAGAAGACAAGTACTTGGCTCTTCAGGAAAAGTCTTCACTTTGCTGAAAGTGTGTGTGTGTGTGTGTGTGTGTGACAGAGACACACACACACACACACACACACACACAGAGAGAGAGAGAGAGAGAGAGAGAGTTTGTGTGGTCATCATGTTTCCATGGAACGTTTCCTCACACCTTTCTTTGTTAATTTCCCTAAATGATGATAGTTAAGCTTGAAATTTAAGAACTCTTTTTTGAAAACTTTTTAAAAGATTTATTCATTTCTGTTTCTCCTCATATGTTAATACATTTCTTTGGCCTTATTTTTTGTTAATCATTTTTTGTGAGGATTTGCAGTTAGGGATCACGAAGATAATTACCTTTCCTTTCCTATCACTGTTACTGTGAAAACTTGATCTGTAAGTCCAGTTCTTCATGTGGGCAGTCTCTATGACCTAGAAGCCCCAGCGATATTATGCTGGGTTTATAAACAATGAAAGATTGGTAATAAAAAATGCTAAGTAATCTGCAACATTTGACTATAAAAAGAGGTTTGTAAACATCTCTGATGGTGGTAAAAATCACTGGCATTAGAAAAAAACTTGAAGTTGTGCACAAACGTGTTTTAGATTAGGTGATGTGGTAAGTATATAGGTTTGAAAAATACTTTTTCTTTCAAATGCAGCATGTTAGTCAGAAAAAAACAAATTGGGTTCCTTCTTGGATCAATTTTATTCTCAAGGTGTCAGGAGCTAAGAAATAGGTCACAATGTGAGATTTTAACAGAGATAACTGCCCTGTGACAAGAAAGGAATTTTACAAAGTTTGGGCAGAGGAAGTCATCAGATCACCATTCAGGACTAGATCAAGCCTATTGCAGCACCGTAAGGCTTCAAGCAATCATTGCCCACTGGACCATTACCTCATCGAGCAGACACTAGCAGGCTTTTTGTTGTTGTTCACTGAACCCAGGGCCTTTACAATGATTTTATCCTCACTACCTTTGTTATTATTATTATTATTATTATAAATTCCAAGAGACAGCATCTTCTTAAATTGTTAATTCTCTCAATTTGCTTTCAAAATTGCAATCCTCTTATTTCAGCTTCCCAGATTTCTGGGATTGCAGGCCTGTGCCACACACCTGGCTCACTCCTGGCCATATCCAACCCCCTTAGTAACTACCTGGGGATTGCCTCAAAATAGTAGGAGCTTACAGGGTGATGTGCACCCTGAACTGACGACAGAGCCTGCAGCACTCTTTGCACCTAGAGAGGAAGTGTTTATTGTTCGGGGGAGATTCTTAGGCCTCATATCAATTTCTTCTACAACTCCTACCTAAAATATTTTTTTCTGATTTTATTTCCCCAGCTATGTATTATTGTTCCAATACATTATCAAAGAGCAGTCAATATGTGAGACAGCTGATAAGTATCCCTTTTGAACCTTTAAAATAAACACATCACAAAGTCTCCTACAGATTTCACTTTTAAAATACCTGCTGAAAATTTAGTCAGCTTGATAAATATAGACAACACATTATTTAATAATTTCGATTCCAGTAGTAATTTCAAAAGTCTGCATATTTAGATAATTAATATTTTTGACATTCATCAATTAAAAATTCTACTTATTTAATTTTCATACGTCATATAACATTCCGGTAACATCTGCTCAATTGTGTTTTTGTGCTCCAAATGGAATAGCAATCTCTGTCTGTAAAATTTGTTGAGATACGTCCTTAATCTTCTAGTTAGATGAAATGAAATATGTGCAGCAAAGTGCACAAATGATCACATATCTGTGGCAGGGAGTCTCCCAGGGAAAACATTCGCAACTGAATGTTGCACTCAATACCACTGAACTATTAAGAATTTAAAAATTATATTCCTTTTTCCAACTCTTTGAACATTTTTGGATTGACATACCCTCAAGGAAATATCAACTATATTACAAATTTTTTAAGAAAGAAAAACTTTAATAATTTGTTGATAACCATTCTCTATTTCCCATACTTTTCTTTATTCTCAATTTCTGAAGTTAGAATATTCTTGGAATTCTCTCATTTACAGGCATTTTAATTTTTGCTATTGTTAAGTTTGATATTGGCAGAAAATATTCATATCGACTATTACTCTAGTTAAAATATCTTCAGTTGTTAAAATAATAACAAAAATTGAAGGACTTGTAAATACTCTGAATATTTTATTGGATATCTTGATATATGATAAATAATAGTTGATGTTGAAATATATTGTGTCAGACATTGCAAGCCAACGTATATAGAACAAATTCCTCATTTAATTCTTCTTTAATATTTCCAGCAGTTTTAGTGTAATGTTATTTTGTTCAATTTACTGGTGGAGAATTCATAATACAGAAAATTAGTTGAGCTGTATCAATTTAACTAATGACAGCATTCAACCTAAGCTTTCTAAATATCATTATCCAAATACTCTTGCAAACAAATATATTTCTTGTTCACGCATCCATTTAAATATAAAAGAAATCACATTTAGTAACTGAAAATAAAACATTAAGCAAATAATATTCCTGATGTTTGAAAAGGACTAATTCAGTCACCAAAAATATAGAGACAATAATTTCGTGTCTAGAAATACAATAAATAATTATAATAAAGCCAAAAGGTTTTGTGAGGATTAAGTGACAATGACAGTGACAGCTAAAATATGGAAAAGCGGCTTTCGATTTTCAAGATGTTAATTTCTTTGCACAAATGTCTTTTCAGTATCAGTAAATCCTTCAAAGATAGACCATTAATCATAGTATAAAAGGATGTAAACTAGATTTTATCTAAAAGAGTTCATAGTACAGACCAATCTCTCTGAACTACTTGAAAAATGAAAATAAGAAAATAAGCAACAGGGCACAAGATGTTACAGCAGGGACATCACCTTTATTCACTGGATCAAACTCTGTGAAGTTGATGTAAAAAAAAATAAATTTGTCTACGTGTTTCCAGTGAGAATTGCAGACTTATTCTTTGAGTTAAAAATGTAATGCAAAAGCAGGTTGAAAATCTTGAATTTTTTTCTTTTTTATATGTTTCCTCATTTTTATTAGTGATATTTATGGAACACACTGGCTATCATGAACTTATTTGAATTCTGTGCACATACGGGTCACATCAGCTTCACGTTGCCTTTCTTCCCCCTTTTCCCTGTCTCATCTCCTTGGACTCTCAACATCTTACCCATTTGACTGTATTTTTTATTTGTACCCTGTGTTTCTCATGTTAGGAAAAAAAAAACATACTTAATCTTCTGAGTTTGAGTCAGTGCACTCAGCACAGTGGTCTGAAGGTGCATCCATTTATCTACAAATACCTCAAATCTTTCCGTCTTTGTTTAGAATAATACAACATCTCAAGTAGATACACATTGCACATTTTTTGAATCCATTGTTCTGTTCACAGATATTTTAGCAATTTCCTCAATTAGCTATTTAGCTATTACTGGTTGTGCTGATGTAGACATATATATATATATATATATATATATATATATATATATATATATATATTTGTGTGTGTGTGTGTGTGTGTGTGTGTGTGTGCTTTTAACTCTTTGGAAAGAAACCCAGTGGAGATATCACTAGGTTAAATGGGAGATCAATTTTCAATCTTATGAAGAACCTCCATTATGGTAATACAATTTTACAATTCCATCAGCAAAACAAAAGGCTTCTTCCCCCCACAACCACACAGTATCTATTGCTTTTTGAGTTCTTGACAGAAGACACTTCACTAGGGTAGATCGGCATTTCAGCATTGCTTTGATTTGTATTTCTCTAATGACTAAGGATGTTGAACATTTTTTTATGTGTTTGCTGGCCGTTTGCACTTCTGAGAACTTCTGTTCATTTTAATTGCCCATTTCTTAATTGGGACTTTGATTTTGAGAGAGCAATTTTTCTTTGGACCTTTGTATATTCCCCTTTGGAAAGTGTAGGTGGTAATTTTGTCTCCATTTTATTGGTTCTCTCTTGATGCTGTTGATTGTTTCCTTTGGTGTGCAGAGCTCTTCAATTTGGTATGGTCCCATTCGTCAATTTTGGAGGTTATTTTAAGTCAGTATCCTATTTAAAAAGTCTTTGCTGAAACTGTACCTTCAAAAGTTTTACCTATTTGTCCTTCAGAAGTTTCAGTGTTTGTATTTTAATACCTAGGTCTTTGATTCAGTGTGATTTGATTTTAGTACCTGGAGATAGGTGTTGGCTATATTCATTCCTCTACATGTGGATAACCAGTTGTCCCCAAGCCATTTACTAAAGAGACTATCCTTTCTCCAGGTCCCTTTGTCAAATTATCAGATATCTGATGGTACTTGTGTTTTTCTCTGTATCCTTGGTTCTGTTCCATCGATCAAACTGTCTGTGTTTGAGCCAATACCATATAGTTTTTACTTCTGTCACTTTGTAATATGACCTTGTGTCTGGAATCTTAATGCCACCTGCCTTTTTCTTCTTACTCAAGATTGTTTTAGCTATTCCGGTTTTCCTGTGGTTCCATATAAATTTTAGGATTATTTTCCTTCATTCTGTGAAAAATATGTGTTTTTTTTTTTTCTCCTGGAAAAGCTCTGGCCATGCCTTAGTCTCTAGACTGAGATGACTTATTCTCTACCCTATCCTCTTCTCTTTCTTTTTTCCTCCCATTTTATTGATACCAGTAAGTTCTTGATGCTTAGGTAAGAATTGAATTGAGTCTGTATGTCAGCGTTGGCAATATAATTAACATAACAATATGAATTTTGCCTATACAGGAACAGGGGATATGTTTCCATTTTCAAAATTTCCCCAATATTGCAATAATACATCATCCCATGTAGATATACATACTACACTTTTTGAATCTCCATGTAGATATACATACTACATTTTTGAGTCCATTAATCTGTTGCGGGATATTTCAGCAATTTTCCCAATTAGCTTAGATTTATTTCTAGATATTTAATTTTTTGAGGAGCTATTGAGAATGTTATCATCTCTTTGCAGTTATTTCATTGTTGATGTAAAGGAACAATGTTTTGTATTAACTTTTTAAACAGTCAGCAAGTGGGTTGAACTTTGCAAATAATCAAATGAATGAAAATTAAAAAAGATGAAAGGATGTCAATTTTTAACAAACTGGATTTGTGAAAGTCAAGAAAATTTAAATATCATAGAGTATGTAGCAATATTAAATAGAATAAGTACTGGTGGAATCAGATTGGCACTAAAAAAGAGAGTATAGTTAAATATACACAAGTTTAAATGATGCTTAACATTTATATTCAGAAATTAGACTTGTAGATTTCTTTCAAATTCAATTGTGTGTATACAGCAACAAACATTTCCATATATGTGTGTATATATATATATATATATATATATATATATATATATATATATTGCAGCATTGACATTATAGAGAAGTAGCAACTGTCTAATTATATATCAATAGAGAAATTTCGTATAATATTTGGTGGCTGACTAATATAGAATTGTATGCATAGTATGAAACATTTAACTGGCTTATTGGACACATATACATATATTGTGGTCATAAAAATATTGAAACTGTAAATTTCCAGCAATAGGAAAATTAATATATGTATGTTTTATGTTTTGAAATGATACATAACACACAGATTTTAAAATATAATTGTTTTTGAAGAAAATTCATGATAACGTCAACGAGATAATTTCCAGTTTTGTTCAGTGTACACTCACAGAAACACATGTGTCCATGCACATGTGCTTTCTCCATGATGTCTTCATCATGCAACAGGCTGTGTGGGTGGCTAAAAGCAGAAAGAAGCTTGAATTTTCTTACATTTGATTCTTTGATATTGCTTGAAGCATTTTTGAAATGATATTCTGTTGTTGTTTATGAACGAAAGCAATGCTTATAATAAACAGTTCTTTCATATCTGTCCTCTGAATCAACCATAAACTGACTTTAAATCATTCATCTTCTTAATCAACTTTTTAAAAAAAATGCTACATTTTTACATCACTTTAATCTGCATGGCAAAATTGAAAGCGTGACGTTTCCTCATGCGGACCTGAGCCCTCAGGGCAGTCCTCCTCTCCTATGAATCGCCTCCATCGGATCTGGAAAATTGCTGTAAACACGAACTTACACTGGAGCACCTGGTCACTCCAAATCTGTAGTGTACTGTAGAGCTTCCTCTTGAGGATGTGCAGTTTGGAAGTGTAATCAAATATATAAGATGACGTGGTAGTATCAGAAAACGTATTTCTGCTGACTTAAAATGTGCTCTGCCTGCTCGTACCGGCCCATCACAAATATTTCTCTCTATATAATTCGGCCTTTTGCAAAGTGTTCTACATTTGAGCTCATGCAATGTGTACTTACAGCTTTTCACATAATACGTATTTAAAATTGCTGCATGGTTTTGGCTTTCCTTGCCCGATAGCTTGTTTGAGCACTGATAACATCTCATTTTATGGAAATGTCACGTCTCGTGCATTCGTCTACTCGGAGATCCCTTGTTTGCCTCCAAATTTTGATAACTGTGAATGAGGCTGCTATAAATATTGATTCAAAGCTTTTGTGTGGTCATGATTTTTTCTCTTCTTTCAGAATATGCTAAAATGAGGGTCTTCTCAAATTTTGGCAGTATTTACTGAATTGGCATAAACGATCTTTAAGTAAAACAGACTTTTAAGGACTGGAAGCACTTGACTAGTGTAAGCCCAAGGTTGTGAGTTGGATTCCCCCAGTACCACATAAGCGGTGCACACATGTAATCCCAGCATATAGGAATCTGAGACAGGAGGATTGCTGTGATTTTGAGGCCATTCTGGGCTGTACAATAAGTTCAGAACCAGTCTGGACTATGCATCAAGACTCTGTCCCAAAATAAAATAAACAAACCAACAAAACCCCCAAATTTCATTATTTATCTTCAAGTTTATAAAAAAATAAAAATTAGTGAAAATAGTTTTTTTCCAATTCTGTGTTGGCTTCTGATTATGTCAGAAAATATGTGGAGATAGTAAACATTATGGAATTTGCAAGTATATTAATTGGGACTTAAGTATCAGTTGTCTTATAAGATGTGTTAAAAAGTCACGCATCATTATTAGTATATGATTTTACTTGTAAAAGTAGTAGTAAATACTAGAAGTCTCTTTTTTGATCTTACAGAGTATAGAAGCAGGCAGACTGCACCGTTCCCTTCTCCAGAGTGTAGAGCCACCGCTGGAACACAATGCCCGCCCATCTGCTCAAAGGGTCTTTTGCTTTCAGGAATGATCTGTGACCTGGGGAACAAAAGAATTCTTGGCAACAAAGTGTAGGAGTTTTATGTGTCACAGTCTGGAATGTTAAAGAAATGTTTTTGCCACTATTTGTGCAGCCAAATGGACACAGATCATTTCAACAGAGGATTTTCCACAATCCACAGAACTTGATACATGATTTAATGAATTATTTTCTAATTTTTCCCAAAGATCACATACATATCACTGTGTTTAATTCCTGAGCTAGAGCTTAATCCACTGCATATCATGGTTGATGCCTTGAATTAGGGTTCATTTGTCTGGAAAACTTTCTTGTTGAGAAAGGTTGAGGGGTTATGTAATCAATAGAGAAAAATGATGTTTTTTTTGATTCACTATAGATAAAAGAAACACTCACTCAGCTAGGATCTGTATTAAATTTTTACATAAAAAAGAAAAATACATTTCTATATACTAAACTCCTGGAAAACTGGTGTTTTTAATGGTAGTTAGTATTGTCTAAATTAATACAAACCTATATCCTTTAAAAACATACTGTAAAGTTGTTTACAAAATACAAGGGTAATAACTGAATACACAATATACCAGCTACTAAAATAAGAATACTATAAAAATATAAATTAGATACAGTTACACCCTGCACTAAATTTGAGAGTGTTTATGCAAGAAAAAGCAGGAATATAAGAGTATATGTTTTAATGTACAAGTACAAATATTAAATGTATTTAATAATACATTTTATATTTTAATAAATACACCCTTATAAATATTTAGTAAATATACATTATTATAAATATATCATTATTTTAAAAAAGAATAGTTGTAAAATATTGACAACTTAACAAATGCTAGCAAATAAAAATATACTATCATAAGTAGCAATTATTCGTTGCAATAAAATCGCAATAGAACCTAGTATGTACATCTCTTAAAAAACTAAAGGGATTAAGGAAATTCTCAATAGGGACAGGCTGCATGTGTCTCATCAAACTTCAAGGTGAATCTCTCTTGGAATATAGATTCTTATAAAATTCACAGCCATTACTGAAATACATAATCATTATGTGTGCTCAGAGACACACGTAGTGTGCATTAAGATAATGTGTTTCCTCATTTATTCAAAACATTTTGAAACAGTACCTCTTCCCTAGTTTTAGCTGCAGAATAATTTCATTTTTTGTAATTTATTCCATTTGCTTCTATTGAAAGGCACTACAAGATCATTGTACTAAGGTGATCATTAACAATAATTTTATTACGTGTAATGAGCCCCTTTCTATAGGAATGCATGGAGAATACTATTTTCTGTCTTCATATGAAATGTCTCTCTTGTTTGAGAAAGTGATCTGTGTTTGTATTTAGAACCCTGTGAAGCTTGCCGATGTTAACATCTCTCTTTCTTTTTTCTTATTTCACCTGAAATCTCCAAAGTACATTTGTGCCCACATTCTAGAAGCAATGCAACTTTAATTACAGCTATCCTGCTAAATATTCTCTCTTTAATATACTTGTTCAGTTTAATTATATTTCTACTAAAAAAGTGCTTTAAATATTTTGAGAAACGTGGAATTAAATGTAAATATATCAAATTGAAGCCACAGCTCGGCCTTAAGTGTATTTACCTTTTGTATTGCATTTACTTAATCATCTTTTTATATATGCTTCAATAGGCATCCTGTGAGCCTGTGTTCTGTACTATTATCTTAATATTTGGGGATACAATAAGCAAACAAATGAACAAAATGTTGCTTTCCAACATGGCAAAATCTAAACCCTAGTGGGAAAGACCATTAAATTCACACAAAAAATAAACACACAATTATGCATTTTGATAAGAAATATAGAGAAACTCTTGGCTCTGTGAATATCTGTACTGGAGGGTCTAGCTCAGGAAGACAGGCACATGTATACACAATTCTATTAAATCGTTTCTTTCTATTTGAGATTGTACACATGAATGTCAAGTGATTTTGAACAGTGACAGACTTTAGAGTGAAGATTATTCTATTTTAAAGCACACTTTTAAATAATGAAGAGTGATGAGCAAGCACAGAAATGAACGTGAAAAGGCAGCAAAATGGAAATGAACCCAGGGATGGAAGAATGGCACAGAGATTAAAGCGCTTGCCCAGCAAGAGCAAGACCCTGAGTTCGATTCCCTAGCACCAAATAAACTGGGTGTGATGGCACACGCCTGTGATCCTAGCACGTGAGAGGTTGAGGCAAAAAGACTGCCTATGAGTCCAAGACTAGCCTGGGCTGTGCAGAGCCTTCAGTGCCAGCTTGGGTTTTGGAGCAAGACTCTGTCTGGGGAAAAAAAAAGACTCAAAGAGAGAAAGATTTTCAAAAATGAAGAAAGAGTAATTGCCTAGAGCAGGGGTGAGGGGCATCCAACCTTCTGGAAGGGACCATGGAATCATTTGGTTCTACCTGACCAAGGCAACAGTCGTGGTAGGAATAAGTTAACTACACAATACTTATAGGTTTTACCAAATATAGCAGGTTAATTTTTAAGTTGATAAATTTGTCTGGCCTGTGAATAATGTTATAAGTATCCAAAGGCCCTTTGCAGCAAAAGTTTCCCACCTTCGACTAGATGCCACAGGAAAGGCCACAGGGTGCAACTTTTCCAACACGGGAACTCTAAGCGTGTGAGACTGGAACTCTGCGTGGCTAGTGGAGGGACAGTAACATAATCATAGATAATAGGAGAGAAAAGATGGGTGGTGTACCTCCGGAATGGTGGGTGAACATTCTTGACCTCTACCTGCAACCATTCACACCAGAATCTTTCACTAGTATGAATGACAGATTGTTCATTGTATTAATTGTAATTAAAAAATAACTATTAGGTATAGAGGTAAGCATAAAGTATACTATACAAATTGAAAAAAATTAAATGAAACTGTCCTAAACAAATCATATTATGTGATTCCTACTTACCAAGTACAGAAAGAACTACATTTTATAATCCATAACTGGAAACCTGGGCGTAGTGGTGTACACCTGCAATCCCAGCACTAGGGAGGCTGAGGCATGAGGATTGCTGTGAGTTCAAGGACAGCCTGGGCTGCATAGTGAACTCAGGACCAGCCTAGAATATGTAGTGAGTCCCCAACTCAAAAAAAATGTATATAATTGGAAGCTATAATTCATATTTATTTCATTATTTGGTTTCTATACACATCCCGAATTATCTGATGAAATACACATTTTTTTTTTCACTTAGAATAAAATACAAACTCTTCACGGTGACCATAAAGGGTAAGCGTGATCAGGATCTACTCTATACAGCAGGGCTCTCTCCACAGTGTCCTAATAACCCACACAAAAGCTGTGGGCATAGAAGCGCTTTGGCACAATCCAACTGCAGTATTTACCTGAGCCGACGCAAACCCTTCTCGGGGCTTCCTTAGTCACTTGCTGACTCTTCCTAGTGCGATTAACCTGCGTATGTTGCCAAGCCCGTGGAGTGTTTTCTGTATTCACGTTGATCAGATTCTCTGTGAAAGCTGATCATGCTGAACACTTCCTTTTTTGAAAATCTTGTTTGCATCAGCTCATTCTCTTGGAATTTTTTTTTAATCTAGCATTCTCTTGTCATATTCTGACCCCATCATCTTCTACCTTCTCTCTCTGAGTAGGGTCATGTAGTTACCAGAACCTGGTTGGTTCTCTGGCTGACTGGGGAAATACATTCACACAGTTGCCCAACAGTTTCAATCGTGTCTCACGAAAATGCATCTTTTCACTGTTACTCACCCTTGGCATCCTCCTTCTCTGCCACAGCAAATAGCTCTATTATCCATCTTTAATCATCTTTCATTTCTCAATTTCACTCATCCTGCAAAATAATTCATTCCAAATTTGCCAGTTCCACAAAACCTTTCTGTATCATGCCACTACCCATATTGGGCTATAAAATGTTCTTCTTTTATTCATTGCCCAAATCTTGTAACAGGTACCTACCATTATCCCATAATAATCCCAAGTTTATCCCATGTTTTTCGCTGCCCATGATTCTGAATCATCTGATAAGAATTTGGATAGGTTCATGGAATATTCCTCCCTAAAATTCTTGAAGTTCATACTGTACTTAAAATAAAATTTAAATTCTTCCCTGTGCTCTAAAATGGTATGTAGGACCCAGTTTTCCTCAATCCACAGCTACATTCTTAAAATGTAGCTTTCTAAGAAATTTATTTTTGCAACATTTCTACTTAACACCTTCACATCGCTGAATCTTAAATTTCATTTAGATTTTTTTTTCTAATTTTTTCTCATCATCAGTCTCTTAAATTTAGAGCCTCCTTCTGCCATCACCACAGTTGTCTACCTCAGATCTTGCATGTTTATTAAATAAATTAAATCATTTTATGTTTTAAACTACTCACAATGTTTTTGACTGTTCACCACTGTAGCCTAAAAGTTAAAAAAAAAAAAAGGACCAAGACGTGTTCTCATTGGTATCTTTGGACCTACTTTAGTGAAAAACTAGAAATATGCAATTAATTTATATTTTCTGAGTAAAGAAAGATTCTTTCTGCAGCCGATTTTTTGAGAGTTTTTTTTTTCTTGCCAGATTTAAATCATTAAAGCAAAATACGGTCTACATTAGCCACATAGCTATATTTGAAGCTAGACTTCACGGTGGTACACACCTTTAATCCCATCGCTCTGAAGGATGGGGCAGGTGGATTGCTGTTTGAGTCCGACTTGAGCTACATACTGAGTCCATACCCATTCTCGACTACAGTGTGAAATCCTGTCTAAAAACGAACAAAAACTGAAACAAAAATATCCATACAAACAACAACAATAAAAAACACAAAAATTTCTTTATTTAGCACCTAAAAAACTAAGATTATAGTAACATTTCTTCATATTTACCTTTTTAAATGTAAGGACTGAGTTTCTAGAAATTTATATTTCGATGGACGATCTTAAATCATTTGTTAGTATAATTTCTCAGGACTAGCTATTTTGCCTATAATTAAAAGCAGCTATGATAGAATGTCTTTTTTTTCCCTCTGTGACGTAAACTCTGTATTGATGTACGTTTGTTTGCTATTGTAATCTTCAGCCTCTGCTACTAGGTGATGTGGGGAGATTTAAATCTTCCTGATGAAATAGCCGTTTGTTGGTTGATCTCAGACTTAAAGTGGATCACCCACGTGTGGCGGCAGAAGCTCCTGAACCGGCCCCCAGGCCCCCGCCAGCTCTTCTTCGCAGAGCAGATGTTTGCTACATAGCAAATCTGGTCCTGATTACCAGCGCCAAATACAGTACACCAAAAATGGTGTTAGTCGTTGACTAAGAAATTTTAGGCAAAAAACCCAAAAATCCTACTTAAAAAATTAAAAATGCTCAACTCATAAATTATACTTTTGTTTTTATGATACATAATGTACAGTTTTCACTTGTGTTTTTTCTAATACTTATGGTTTTAGGCACCGACAATATATGTTAAGACTCTTACGCTTGTCAGCATATAACTGATGAGATATATAAATCAAGAGATAGCTAAAACTCTACATAATCGCTTCAACTAAAAGATAAGAACAAAAGGAATTGGACATTTAGTAGAGTGATTACAAAGTACCCAATGGGGAACCATGGAACTCTCTATGACAATCGTGTGTGTAAAGTTACACAGAAGTTCTCATGTTCACAGTCAGATAGACTCTAGGTTCTGACCCAGAATAGTGTCTGATCTATGCGGATAAGAGGAAATCCCTATTCTGTGAGACTGTCCCATAAATTGCAGAATATAGAATATCATTGCTTTCCTCTCTATAAAACATTTTACCATCAAATTGTCATAATTAAAAAATCTGAAATATTTTAAAGTGCTCTTTTCCTCAAAAACTACTAATGTGAGGTATTATAGGAAATCATTAGATTGTGAATTTTTATCTGGAAATGAAGAGAATTTTTAACAAAGGAGTCAGATGCCTGCATGTATCTGAAAAAAAAATGCTGAATTGAATATAGCAAAGGCATTAATGGTAGAAGTAGGTGAAGCAATTAAGAGGCTCTTTTTTATTTGGTAGGTGGAAGATTATAGTGGTTTGAGTCATAAATTAAAGTGATATAGTTTGATATTGTAAGCGTTTTGAAAGAAAAAGTAATTGGTCTTGGTGATTAATTTCACCGGAAGCAGAAGAAAAAGATAACACTAATTCATTGAAAAGATAAAATCACCATTTAGGAAGATAGTTATCCATGGAAAGGGAGAAGTTTTGTATGCTATTACTAACCATTAACGTTGTCCATTTTGTCGTAGACAAGGTTGTGTCAAATAATCTAAAGTCAGAAGGAAAAGTCTCAGCAGAATGTCACCATCTTCTCAATATGAGAAGCCAATCCTCCTCAGCTGCTAGAGTGGAACGTAAGTGAAGAAATAACAGGGAGATCTAGGGATCTGCTGTGTCTGATTCTTTGGATCCATAGTCAAGTGTAGGATGGTGAGGGTAGGGCCAGTGTTGATCAGCAGGGATGATATTTAGAAAAATACTGGGGGGTGAGCAAGCACAATGATAATGAATAGAAATTCACTTCAAAGCTCTGAATCTGTTACCATATCTGAGCCCAACAAATATCTTCAAAGAGTTATGGCTACATCGCTTCTATTATGCATTCCAAATTTCACAGTGTTTGCTTTGATTAATGATAATACTGAAATATTCATGAAAGCAGGAAGCAGACATTTTAGAGAAGGGAATAAACATCAGAGTGTGGAGTTAAGGCTTTGAAAATAATCAAGACACACAAATAGACAGGTCTGCTCCCCAAAATGGATGTAACCACAGTGTTGCAGCTGTACATTAACTTTAGTTTCCAGCATAATTAACTCAAAAGAGAAGAGTTTTCTAAGACCACACTTTGTCAATTTAAGGAGTACAGACATTATTTAATGTATTTAACTGTATTTAGCTTTCATATAAAGACAAAATCTACCTAATAATATACTACTTAACCGCATGAATCCCCCCAAATGCTGCTCCAATCCCCCTAAGAAGGTACGCAAAATCTTAGTTTATACATCTTAAGCTGATATTCATCCTTCCTCTGAGTTACACAGGTTCCAATTTAAATACTAAAATAAAAAGGTAGTCATTACTAGCACATCTCCTATTTGGTAATAAAGGGTACAGAGAATCACAATTGGCATATACACATTACAAATGCTTTCACTCAAGCACACACACACAAGCACACACACAGTGTAACAATACATACATATCCCAATAAACACAGAGACATGAAGAAGATAGACATGCTTCTACCTGCTGAACTTAGTACGATTGATTATGTATTTATAGCTAGTATAGATAACTTCCAATTTCCCATGACCTGTTCGAATGAGAATGTGCTTTGGATCACTGTGGTTTCTCGCGAAGTAGAATAATTTTCAACTTAATTTCTGAAGGGTCTGAATTGTAAAGAGGGTTGCCTGCTTGTGTTGTAGCTTTTCATTAATTATTATCACAAGTCAAAGGAGTACAGAGATCCTGGAAAAGCTCTCCTGCAGCATATATTTCTCCGGTTTGCATAGTATAGCCATAAATCCTTTTCTGGCTAAATAAAAGAGCTATTAAAATGAACTACCAGTGTCTAATACTAACCAGTGATGACTGAGTCCCATGAACTGAGGCCTAAAATTGGCTCAATTCCTCATACCTGAAGCTAAACACTATTATAAGCAAACCTAGTGCTTAACACATAATAAGTACCATAAAGATGAATTCTCAAAATGGTCCACCAAGGAAGAAGTACTTGAGATATTAAATAAGACAAGAACATAGACGACAAATTGAGAAACCAGGCTTGCTGCATGGGACCTTTGATGGAAGCACCGCTGTAGTTCTGAGGCTAATCAGGATGAGCGCGGGAGCTGAGTCGGTACAGGCACTGAACGTGTTATGTAAATCAAACAAGCAAGCAAGGAAGCACAAAACCTCTGAAAACAGAAGGGACAGAGGCAGGGAAACTCAGTGGAACTAACAATTATTGTCTTTCTTCTGGGGCTGTGTATTTGGCTCTTACAGATCCTAGTGAAAAATTAAAATGAAAAACTCCTCAGCATAAGCCCCAGCTTGATTCCTGTGATAGTCTGGTATAAACTGAATAACTAATTTGCAATCCATTTTAGCGCCATAGCATTCTTAGCTTGAGGCCCGGGCTATTCACTTTTTGCATATTTTAATAACAAATAAAGTCTTGTAACGTTTACTGCATTCTAACGCATTATTCTCGAGCTTATGCAAGAACTGAGATCTTTGTTTCTTATGATTTAAGGCTGAGGGGATGCCATTAGCCCTTTTCAGTTGTGAACACCTGGAACATTTTAGGTGCCCTTTTTCAGCACACATGATTATGCATTCGTCCCAGATTTTATAACTTCCAAATATTTTCCAGCCTGTGTTTGATTAGCTGCAGCTAAAAACAAACCTGTAAATCACCCCAGGATTATTATTTTGGTTCCCTTTATTTGTAGAAGGAATGAAACAACACTGAAACGAAGCTGTTCTCAATTATGGCAGGAGCGCCAGGGGCAGAAACCTGCATTTCTTTGAAACAAGAACGTACTTAATGTTCCGAACACGTTCCATAGTTCAAAAGTTGAGCTATTTCTAGAGGAGTGTAAAGTAGCGCAAGATCCTATTAAACAAAACCAACTCAATATTGTAAGTATACTTATTTTTGCATAATTCAGTCACCCCGACTCTATTTCGCAGAAGCCAGCAATTTCTTTCTATAATAAATACTAATAATCCCCAGCTCCTTAGCTTTCTTGATCTTCATGTACATTGTTTCTAGATGAAACTAACCCTCTGAAGTGCTACCTGTTTTTTCCCTCCTCCGGTTCTGTAACTATTTTTAGGCTAGTGTTTCTTTCAAACGCATGCTGTCTGATTTACTTTACTCCAAATCTGACACTAACTTCTTTACATTTCTTCCACACAGTTCTACTGAATACTGATCAAATATTTTACTTTAATATATTATCCTATGCTGTAGCTCTTGGCTAGGCAGCAAGCATCTTATGTCTTAGCAAGATCTTTAAGTGAACTGTGAACTACAACCAGATGGAAAAGACTTACAAAACTCCAAACCAAATCTAATTTAAATAGTACTTTTATTTCCAATCCACAAGATGAATTGTTATTATTTTATATTATAATGACTTAGAATGCCAATTTTAACAAAAATATCCAATATAATTTTATTCTATTGAATAGGAGAACTCGTTACTTTTTGTTCTGCATTTGAAATATGCCTCAAGGAAATGTTTCTATATCTGTGCTCAGTATGCTAACACTGAATTTAACCCTTGTAGTTTAGTGTTATGGGAAAAAGTTGTTCTTCGATGGATAATAGTGTCCAAGTAAAAATGTATTAAATTTTCCAGATATGGCATTTGGTTGAACCAATAATCCTTTTGGGCTGTTCTAACAACTTTTTTAAAAAAATTGAATTCCTAAACAAACAACAAAGTGAAACAGGGGGATAGGGTGGGGAGGGGTGAGATGGGGGAGGGATAAAAGGAGAGTGGGAAAGTCCATGTCACCTTGACAAAATACATAGGTGCACAAAATGCTAAACTTCATTGTAAACCTTGAATTTTGCACTTATACATATATCAATAAAATGGGAAAAAAATTGAATTCCTTACCTGTAATCCTGGCACTTGGGAAGCTGAGGAAGGAGTATTATCGTGAATCCTAAGCCAGCCTGAGCTATACATAGTGAGTTCAGGACCAGCCTAGAACACAAAGTGAGATCTTGTCTAGAAACAAACAAACAAACAAACAAACAAACTTGAGGTCCTCAGTTTAGTTTTTATATTAGTTATTGCCCTCATCTAGTTCCATTCTCTCAATTATGCATGTATTAAATTGTTTGCATTAGATACTCTTTTCTGAGACAGGATCTGGATCTGTACAGCCGCCCAAGTCATGGGATTACAGGCATGTGCCACAGTGCTGGGCTACACTTTTTCTTTTACTGTGAGTCAGCTGAAATTCAGGACTAAGTTATTACTTCAAAAGGGAGTTACTCATGAAGGAAATAAGGAATCTCTGGTTCATCACGGCTGACTTTTAATTTATACTTTTTTGTTTTATTATCTATATTCATTATTACTCTTTCAGCTTTAATTGGAAACTATGATATTTAGAACAAGAAAATTTAGTTTTTGCATAAAAATGTAGCCTTAACACTGAGCTGGGATTAAGATCTCAGGGAGTCTAGTAACGTCTATTTGATCTTCAATTCTCAGCATCCTTTCTTCGGTATTAATTCGTTTTGGGCAGGAATCTCTATTCCTGGTCTTATTGTGGTCCTTGGACTTACTTATTTTTTAGAAAGGGAATGATAAACTGTAGAATTAAAGAAGATCCAATACCCAATGAAGAAACAAAATCAATAGAATAATAATCTATCTCTTTGAGTAAGTCAGTATCACTTCTATGTAGGCTGTTCAAGACAAAAGAGTATACAAGTGAATTATCAATGACAACAGTAAATCATAGCACATTCATACAAACTGTACATATACTAAAGGGAATACTTATATTTTTATGGATATGAATTTTAAAACTTAGATAAAATGCACTGATATTTGAGAGACATAAACCATTAAAATAACTCCAGAAGAAATAGATAATTTGAATAACATAGTATTGAATATTGATTAAAATTTTAATCCATTAATAAGCAATCCAGGCATAATGTTCTCAGTGGCACCCCCACTCGATTATGCGACTTTTGTTGGAAAATTAGCAAGGTTGTAGGACTTTTGGAGGTAATTCTGCCACATTCTATCCATGAAATAAAATATTTTCTGGTGTCATCATATCTTTATCTTTGCCCCTCCTATTAAAAATGCAAGATGCTGTCTTCACTATTGTAATTACTTGTATTGAAGTTGCTGCCACTCTGAATGATTTACAGAGAAAAATATTGTCAGAGCTGACTTCTTTCAGCTCAAAGAATTGTCAGAAGGTAAATAAACTTAAAATAAGATTCTGAAAAGTACTTTTGAAGTGACTAGATGACTATACTGTTAATATTATGACACAGGTATCATTACCTTTATCACAGATGCGTGCGTCACAACTTAAAACTATTTCTGTCACCCAGCAAGTCAGAGAGCTGTCTGCCACTACCAATGATTGCAAAATAAGCTCCCAGTAGAGTAATTTCTCACATAGTTTTCTCTGAAGCTTTCCTGGAAGCATATCTTTAAACTATGCCTGTCTATTAATGTCTATTATGGAGAATAATTATTACAGATTTTTGTCTTGGGAAAGTGGGGCTAATAATGGATGAAATCATCAACCTGTGAGAAATTTATTTCAGAAGATTAATTACTAAAATTATATGCAGACATTCAGTGCTATAATTTATATATGGTTTATCTCCCTTAGGTTTGCATGCTTGGAACTTGGTCCTCAGTGTGGTTATGTTGAGAGATGTGAGACCTTTAGGAGTTGGGGCCCTGGAGAAGGTTGCTCAGTACTGGGGCAGGGCACCTTCCTTTGAAGGGATCACTGAGATGAACATAGTTTTCGTGGGGTTCTTAGTCTTCCAGTGACAGCTGATATAAAAGAACAAGCTAAGCCCTCTTGTGCTGGTGCTGGTCTTTTAAATCATGCAGTCTCTCTTCCTTTCACTCAGAGCCGACAACTTGTGCTGACAACTTCCTTGAGACCCCTACCACATGGGCTGGAGGAATGGCTCAGTGGATAAAGCACTTGCCTAGCAAGTGCTAAGTACCCTAGTTCGATTCCCCAGCACCACGTAACCTGAGCGTGGTGGCACAGGCCTGTAATCCCAGCGCTCAGCACTCGGGAGGCTGAGACAGGAGGATTGCCATGAGTCCAAGGCCAGCCTGGGCTCCATGGTGAGCTCAGGGCCAGCTTGAACTACAGAGCGAGACCCTCTCTCAAAAAAAACCTCATCACACTAGGCATTGACTTTGAACCACTAGAACCGTGAGCTAAATAAATCTCATCTCTATTAAATATGTAGCCTCATGTATTTTATTGTAATATCACAAAGCAGAATGACCTGTTTTGTGATTTTTTTCAAATTTATTTTCTCCTTATTTGCATATTTAACATAGCTTATGTCCTTTTTCTTCTGTGAAAGAATACAAGTAAATATAAAGAAATCCCAATCGATATAATATCATCAGATAATTTTAAAGCAGAGAATAGGTCACAAAATTTCATTATATAAATTGTTACATTAATATTAATGAGTTAAATTTATTTTTTCAAAATAACATGAATTATAATTGATCTTTTATTTATTTATTGAGACAAGGTCTTGCTCTATATCCCAGCTGGTCACTATGGAGTCCAGGCTGGCCTTGGACTCACAACAATCCTCCTGCCTCAGTCTCCTGAGTGCTGGAATTATGGGTATGCGCCACCATGCCTAGGCTATGTGGTGCTGACTAATGGAACTCAGGTACTTAGTGTTTGTTGTAGAGCTTCCTGGGCAAGTGCTTTAACTACTGAGACATTTCTCTAGCTCTATGATTGATTTTAAAACAGCAAGTTACTCTGCCACATGTTATATTTGCTGTCTGAGAATTAAACCTTAAAATGAATGGTTCATGGTGATCCCCTTGCTCTGAAATGGACAGAATATAAAATGACCCAACAATAACAAATCAGATTGACAATATTTGTGCCAAAGTGGATATCTAGAAAGAGAGAGCCAACACTAAAATAGGGGAAAAAAACTCCTGAGATTTAAAAAAAAAAATCCTTATTCTAAAATTGCATTGTGACTTCCCTAATAGCACATCCCATGTAGAAACCAGAGCAGTCATGATAATTTGGGAATTTGGACAACCTGTGCTATTTTAGCTTAGCTTTAACATTTGGTAAGCAAAGTAATCATAAATGCAACAATTTACTGTTGAAACTTTTTTTCAAAGTGGGCCATGTGAAGTCATTATTATTTATTTTTCATTCTTTGAAATACACCAAAGAATAGCAACAAAATAAACTTCTAGAAAATACGTTTCAGGGCAAATAGACAGAATTTATGAAAAAATTATATTCCATAAAATTTTTGAGAAATCTAATATCTATAGATTGCGAATAGAAGAATGTGTAGCATAATAATTATTATCTACTATTTTAAAAGTCAAAATGTTTTAGATATCTCATGAATACTAACATTAATTAGTAATGCCTCATTCAAAAATTGGAAAAAATATGCACAGAACATTTGTGATGAATGTGCTAACAGAAAATGCCTTTGCATTACGTGTGACACCAATTAATCTACCTAATGTGTTAACGTAATTATCTATGCAATGGAATTTCAAAAAGCTGTGGAAACACTGCTGGCTTAAAAATATCATCAAAATTTTATGAAGACTAATTTCTTACACAAAACCAGTAAAATAGAAACAGAAAAACATGGCAGATCTAATTTTATGTTGAGGAGCATTACAAAGTGATCACACAACTTACAATTTTTTTTCACATACTTGAGTTCAGATGCCGATCCCCATTATTTAGGCTACCAAAATTTATTTCAGCACTTCTGCTTCCATTATGATTTTTTGAGATGACAAGTTCATTCTATTGTTAATTTTAACTTTGTTGAGTGTACTCCTTGAGGCGGGTTCATTCATTATCAATGAGAGTCACTTTAATTAATTGTAGACGTACACTTATCAATACAGAGTACAAACAGGAATGAGACCACGACCTTTCCATTTTCTTCTTAAGTAGAGTTCACTGACTGTCTTAAGATAGTTTATTCACGAACACCTCTAATGTATCTTGACTTGCAAGCATGAAGCAATTAAAATATTATTAGTTATTTTTTCAATAAATAAACACGATTTCCCATCGTCATTTGCAATGACTCCTTAGAAATTTGTAAATCACCAAGAGCTGAGTCATGTGTAGAAAAGCACGTGATCCTTAAGCTATTCAAAATGTTTTATCTTATAGAAAAGAGGTTAGTAGTAATCATTTGTTAGTAGTAATCATTACAAATGTAAGCACAAAATTTGCAAAAACAAATGTAGAAAAATATTTGAAATATATTATTATTATTATTATTATTATTATTATTATTATTATTATTGATGGGAACTTCTTCACTAGTCCATGCTAGACTCACTGTGAGGTCTAACTTTGTCTTGAAATCATGGTCATTCTCCTGATTCAGCCTTCTGAATACGGAGATTACAGGCATAAGTCACTTCATCCACTTTACGTGTTACCACAGAATTGAACTCAGGGCTTTTCAGTTGCTAGGCAAACAGTTTAACTGCTGCACTATTCCCCCAGCCCTCATTTTATTAATTTTATCTCTGTGTCGAAGCTTCAGATACGCAGAATATTTGTTTCTAGTTTTGTTTAAAGCTTGAAAGACAAAGCAAAACACCTTTCAATATTAGAACATGGTGCCAGCTAACTCACGAGCTTGTGAAGGAACAAAGGCTAATACCCGGATTATGGGAGGGGAATACTGTTCTTATCATTTCACGAAGTTTATTTATACCTTTTTATATGCATTCTTTGAATTTCTTCAATCTTAAATAATTAAGTGTGGTCAATAACAGAGGCACATTTTGTTCAAACTATTTTGAGAACGATAATCTTAGTGAAACCAGTAAATATTTATTTAAAAATAAGGGTCATGTTTGGCTTCTCTACTGGTATGTTTAAACGTTGACATGAAATACTTACCAAAGTCAAATCTAGTTGTTTGCTTATCTTTTATCATCATTTGTAGATGATTTGCTGAATGAATAAACTGTCACAACATCCTGTATTTAATGTAAATACATTGAGTTGACTGACCCGCAGCTTTCGCTCTCCCCACCCAGTCTCCTCTGATTGACCTCTCTGCATCCCATGGCGTGGACACTGTGTCTACCCGCATCTGGCTTCTGTCCTTCCCTTGCCAGTTTTAATTTTCATGTAATAACATCTGACTTTCCACTTATGTTTTTAGGCTCCTACTGTTAAATTTGTTTCTAATTGCTACATAAGCACAGCATAACTGTCCAGTTGTGCATGTCTCACGACACTTATCTTGATGCAGGCACCTTCGCGTATGCTCCCCTTTGCAAAATATTTCAGGTAAAATGTCTTAATGTGGGTAATTAGGACTATGCTCTGACTTAACGAGTGCTACAGAAATCATGATTTAGGTAATTTTTAAATTAATTTTGATAGGTTGGACAAGTGTATGTATTTAGGTATATTTCATTTTTAAAAGAAAAATACACGTGGTATATAATACTATAGTGTGCTAAACAGGTTATAAAATTCTCACTGAGTCACTCAAAATAGAGGATTTAATAATAGTTGATGTTTTGGGAAATACATTCAGATGTCGTATATCCATGTATATCGAGAAATAAGATTAAGGGAACAATCACGTTCAATCGGCTTTGAAGATTTTAGTAGCGTGGTAGCTTGTTAGCTGCCACAAACTAAGCATTTTGCCCCACCCTACTCTCCGTCATAACGTTCCAGTCGTCAAGCCGCCAGCATGAACTGAATCTTCAGAAACCATGAGCTAAATAAACCTCTTCTCATGTAACTTGCCCATGTCAAGTAGTCTGTCCAGCGATGAGAAACCTAACAAGGCATCATCCCCTCCAGATCGTCCGTTGTGCTGCAGACTTTAGGTCTGCAACATGTCAGTGGGCTCCTAGGCTGACTGCCTAGCTTAGCTTGTTCGATTCTCTTATCCGTGATTCTGCAGACTTTTGAGACCTCCTCTGATTTCCTTCTGCTTTTAGCTGTGACTTTATGCTAGTACTTCTGGGAGTCATGTCCTCACTGCAAAAGTGATCCCTGCATTTTGATAGACCAGTCAGCCTTTTTTTGACGCTTTAATATATAATCCTTCAATAAAAAACCAATCTGCTTCAAAATTAACATAATTGTTAAGATTAAGTGAAACTGTTCTCTTAAACCCCATATTTTAATGAATAACAAAGCTACGTATTCGACAAGCAGCCAGCAGCTTAACGGGACTCTCAGACGCAAGCTTCCTTTTACTATCTTCCCGCTGCTCTGCGACATCAGTCTGCAAACCTTCTTATACTTTACCTTAAATCTCTTACCCTCTGAAGTATTGATGTGACTTTAGAACCCTGGTTTTGGTTTATTATTTTAATAATCTGTTTGGAATTTATCATTATTTAAAGAATAACATCTGAAAAGTCATATAAAACTTTCCATGAATTGGGTTGTGGCTATATATCCATGCTCCTATTCACTTAAGAAAGAAATAGGCTGAAAGCATTTGAGGAAAATATATGAGATATAAATTTTTAAAATATTCAATGTGAATACTGATAAAACTTGAATCAAAGTTTTAACTAAAGCAACAGCATTATGAATAACAATATTTAGTGTAATTCAACTGATGATTTTTGAAATAGAATTGAGAGTATGTTGTTGTTCATCAGAAGAAAAGAAAGAGCACACCATTCTTCTGAGATGAAGGGATGTTAACAACCGAATTATGAAGGAACATGGAAAATCTCCGACAATATTAACCTTGAAATCATATTTAAGATATCAGGTTGGAATATATATTTTCAAGTGCTTTCTACTTAGGAATGAAGAGTTAACTGTTACTGAGAAAAAAATCATATCCAATTGCAATTCTAATTTTTATTAAATTTCCAAGATACAATATTAAACAGTAATTCACAATTAAAAAATTTAATGATTGGGTTTAAAGGAGATTATGAACACTGGCTCCAACTATGTCTTATTAATATTTACAGCATTTGACATACCATGTAACTTTTACAGAATAAATGTTTGATACTCAGAGGATTAGGAAAAAAAAGAAACATCTACATCAAAAAGGAAGTTTAGAGCTAAGCAAAAGAGACAGGCTTTGGCTGATTCAAGCAAGAAGAAATGGACTAAAAAATCTACTATGGAATGTACTAAGTGTAAAAAATGTACTAATGTACTAAAGAGGTTGGGAGATGAAATTCATAAAACAGGTGGAAGCAGGGAATCCAGGTAAGGGTGAGGACCATAAAATGTTCCTAAGAATGGGTTTGATGAAGACCCAGCAAGCACTTGTTTAAATCCAAAATACTATTGCTTGCACCACTACCACAGCTCCTCTGCACATCTGCCCCTGTCAGTTACGCAACTGAGTCCTTTGTTCCTGGAGGCTGCGTGGGATACTCATCAGTTGGCCACCTCTAGTGTAATGTATTTTTGTCTGACTATGCCTTTGACATTTTACTAATTTAAATATTGTACTCTAAAAGGAGCAGAACCAAGGAAAAATCCCTAGTGGCCAAAGAAGAAACGTTTAAAATATTTAGCCAAAGAAGTGTAGATAGGAGATATTTTAAATATTGTAACAATATTAAGATGCATTCATTTCAAGTTGCTTCAGATGATGGAGCAAAGATTCATAGGTAAAAATTATGAGAAGTCATGACTTTCTTGTTCTAAAGAAGCTCCGGATGGAAATGGGCATGATGCTTGCTGCTTTGAGTAACCGTATTGAAATGAGATAGTGACTCCCTGGGGATATTGTAGAAAAAAATTAGTCTTTGAATGCATGACCGCATTATATAACTACTAATACTGACTCTAATTCTAAGCCTCTATGGCCTTTTGATCTCTGCTTTGAATTTCGTGTAAAATATTTAAAATAATTTATATTGTTAATTGGCCTTTAGTATGAAAGAAATTTTAAAGTTATGCAGAACAGAATGTTTCTTCAACTTTTTCAGTATGAGTATAAACACACACAAACACAATATAACACATATGTTGAATAATAATTATTTATTACTGCCTTAGTGCTTTCTTTAACAATTTATGGTGTGGACAGATATATGTAGACACAGTGTGGTAATTGGATTTTGAAATTTAATTGTTTGATCTATATTCAAATTGTTTGCTAGACCTAATAAAACATTTCATGTGGGCTTTTCTCATTATTTTTAAATGTTTCCAACATAGAATATTTGCAAAATATCATAAATTCCGGTTGACCTTTCAGTCGGCTTTCCTCAAAATTAATGTATTTTTAAATCATTCCGTAAGTTTTTATATGGACACGTTCTTGAATATGTTTAAGGTAATTAGACTTATTAAGGGCTTACAAAAGCAAATAATGCTTTCTTTAAAATTATTTTGTTAGGAGAGAGGTATTAAATTCAGGTTATCATGAATGCTAGATTGTTTTTAAATCATGGTGTTAGCTAGTGGGATAGCAGTTGAGAAATATAAGAGATAATTGATCAAAATGATCGGCTCGCTTGTGCTTGAAGGTGTGTAAGTTTGGATCCTACCATCCTTCACAGGTTGAGAGCGCTCGTTTTCTGATGGTTACACTTCAAAACAACAGCTATCTGGTCTTTCAGAACATCCTTCTTAAATTTTGAAGCTGAAAAAGATTAGAGAACTTACAGATATAAAGGTCATTTTTAAGTTTTGTACAGTAAGTGGTGTAAGAAAAATAATTTAAGAGGCTACCATCAAGTGGTGTTCATATTTTAGTGAGCACGAGCTTCTGAGCATCTTGATCATCTTGGTCAATATAGTGTGTGTGTGTGTGTGTGTGTGTGTGTGTGTGTGTGTGTGTGATACACACACACACACACACACACACACACGCACACACATATATATAGCTAGAGCACAGAGAGTTCAAAATAGCAAATACACACATGTACTTACATTTGTGACCGCCTGTATGTGCGCGTATATGCACACACACACACACACACACACACACACACACACACACACGCATACTTATGTTTTTCCTGGTTTTAACAATGCTTCTGACTGATAATACTTTGCCTATAAACTCTCCAGTAGATAGTCAATAAGCCAAGATCATTCAAGATCATTCACTGCACACTTTCCTATTTATTTATTTTCCCTGGCGATAATTGTATAGTTATTAAACTAAGGAAATTATCTCAGATGTTTTTTTGTACATCTATGGACCAGATAGCTATTAACCTTTTTTTTTTCACATAAAGGGAACATGCACATTGGATTTGACCTCAAGATTGGGGATCAGGGTTTTCTACAAACTCTATAAATTAAAAAAAAATTCTTTCTAACTTACTTTTAAGACTCAATTTTCTTTGTGTCAGGGTGTAATGAATAATTGACAATGGTTAGTCATGTTAGTAATGAATGTGAAGATCTGAGTTTCAGTAATCTCAAGAAAGTGTATTTTCTGTGAGACTCTCTAGAACTTTGGTATTCTCTACCACTCTTGGCTGGGTGTTGAAACTGAGTAGCTGAATGTAACTGCTTGTGGTGAGTCCCATATGTTGCCTAATGCCTGCCAGGTGGGTGGAGGGGGCTCAACGGAAGCGAGGGCATTCCTTCCATTATTAATGAATCTCTAGTCCCTTAGCCACACTCTGTGAGCAGAGAAATAAATGAAATATTCATTAAAACATTTAAACTATCAAGGCTATCTAACTGAAGATGAAAAGAATAACACAGCATGAGTAAACTCTGGGTTGAGTCATCATGTTAATTTTTTTCATGAATATTTATAGTTTTTAAAATTTCTTATATTGTAGAGGATGCACTATTTTCCATAAGTCTTCACACACCTTTGATTTGTTCAGTTACATAAAAGCATCGGGTCAGAATGAGCCTTTTTATGTATGAAATGTCATAAAGAGAGACAGAAAATTATTCTCTAATTTGGTATTTTCAGTCAACTTACACTTGCAAACTCCTAAACACACATCATTGTATCTTAAGTAGATATAAAATCATCATATTGCATGTATACTCAAGATATCTGAATTGCTGTAGGAGGATATTTAATCAACATTTCCACTTAGAATTAACAAACATTTTCTGTAAAAGGCTGTGGACTAAATACTCAGGGTATGCATAGGATCGATCATATATCTTTATTTTAATATTTTAATATTTTAATATCCTAAAAGTGTAACAACAATTTTTAACTCAAAGCCAATATCAAAATCATGCCAAATATTAGATTTTACTCATAAATGTGACTCATTTACTGATCACTACTCTAGATTATACATAATTGATAGATAGGTATATATATATGTATATATATATATATATATATATATATATATATATATATAATACCTATATGTACCTATCAATTATAAACATATGGCATATTTTTAAACTTTGTTGAGACAGGGTCCTAGCCTTGTCCAGGTCTCACCATGGACTTCGAGCAATCTTCTTGTCTCAGCCTCCCGAGTGTTAGGATTAAAGGCGTGTGCCACCAGCTTATGTGTTGCTGAGGAACCAAACTCAGGCACTTAGTGCTTGACTTTGCTCTTGTGTGGCAAGCTCTTTAACCGCTGAGACAATCCTCCAGCCTCTACTTTTATACTTTTTATATGAGTTTAATATTAATAGAAGTCGTTAAAATTTTAGGGGACTCTGCAATATTATAAATCAACACTGTAAATCAGTACAGTTAGTGATTATTATAAAAGCATGTTGTTATTTATCCCATTTTCAAATGATTACCAAACTAATAAGTCCATTCCTATGCTAACCCTAAATAAAGAATTAAATTCAAATTTAATGATTATGTAACTAGTGTTTATGAATATAATGGGGTTCTTGTGTAAGTTACCTTAACCTTTTTATTGTTCTATAAATCAATATATAACTATGTATAGGATATGGGTTTTCAGTTATTTAATATTTATTTTTGATATGCTATTATAATTCTTGGTTAGCATACAATAACATTAATTTTAGGTAGGATTTAGATTTCTAAAAGAATATACTTGACCTAAGATAAGTGTTAGGATTTATGTTACTAACAAATGTGTAATTAGTATCTAACATAGTTTATGTCGCTAAAGATACTGAATAAATACTAAATGAATGGATAAAAAGTTGTTCGGGTAGTCAGTATACCAGCATCACTGAGACCATAAAAGCTAGACTCAGGTCTGAGGTTCTGAGGTTATGTAACAACCAAATCACGACAGAATTCAAACTTCAGAGGGAAGATGAAGGCCACATCTGAGAGACATGGCAGATTGGGTCAGATAAAGACTTAAAAGTCTCAGTATTCCAAGTGGAACATGAGAACACGGGAGAATCCTGCTAACCTTCTGGTTAGCTGGCTTCCAAACTCTTTCTTGTCTTGTTTGAACAGAGTTGATCTCAAAGTGTGCCTTGAGTTGAACCTACCAGTTGAGATTTGTGGCCCTCTGGAAAAGACATCTTTGATTCTCAGAAGACATCCAGTTTCTGACGCTAGAAGTTACTTACTATTCAAGTAAAGAAATGATTATGGAGAAAAATCATTTTAAAAATCGTAAATAGATACTTTACACTTATTCAAATTCATAAATTATCAAATATTTATAGTCAATAAAGGTTGAAAATTGGACACACAAAAGGTAATCTTTTATAACTAAGATATTTTAGCTGCAATATTCTTTGATGTGAACTTAAAAAATTCTGTATTTTCTTTGGTATTTAAATAGATGTGTATTGATCATTATTTCCTTACCATGGTTATTTTTAGTTATTAATTGGTTATTAATTACTAATCATAATCTTGTTCGCAATCTTAGATCTGACATGAATACCAACCATGACCCTTTTTCATTTTGTTTTAGAGATGGCATAAAATGGCATAAGAAACCATAATTTACGACAAATGTCATGTAATATGAACACTAGAAAAATGTGTGATTTCTACAACAATGTAGTTCATGAAGAAGTAAATTTACCAAATTTATTCTATTGACAAATAGGCATTAGCTAATATTTTATTCTTTAAAACTAGAAGCTGGGATTCATATAACAAAAAATACAGGAAACACTTCAATTTCAAAATAACTTTATTTTGCTGTCAACAATGTGTGTAACACAGGTGCTGCAGCAAGTACCTACAGGCTCACACGAGGACATTGTTACATTCACAGTAATGATAGGAGTCACGACTGAACAGTTAAGTTGTATAGATTTAAATCTTAAATGGATTATACTATAGTCAGAAGAGGTAGATATTGAGAACGCATCATTCCTAATCATTTTAGTACATGGTATTATTTGTTAACAGTGAGGTTATTAAAATCCATTGTTTTGTTACTGGAAATATTAGAAAACTGCATATTGCTGTGTACATTTTCGTGTCTTCCTTCAGTTGGGTCACATTATAGAATCAGATATGCCAGTGCAGTAGAATTTATGCCTAAGAAATCAGCAAATGCTGCGACCCATGCTTACTTTCCACATAGGAACCAAGTGGTAAACACTGACCAACGTATCAGTCCTCATACATCGGATATGCGATCTCTCTTGGTCTCTTTGTAGGACGGCAATATGCATTAAATGAGGACTTGGAAGAGAGGAATTGGTCCAAAACACTACAGCGTCAAAGCGCATGCCATGCTTACGCAAATTCATTCATTAAACGGAGCCTTCCCAGGTAGCTAAAAACATAGAGATCAGCACTCTACTCGAGAGTTTGAGTTTTCCGTTAAGAGATCCTGCTAAAGCAGATTGATGAGCAACGTCTAATTATTTCTAAAGAGCAGATGGATACACTATTTTATTCCCATGTGCCGTCGGACAGCACAAAAATTCAATTTTATCACCTTTTGAAACTGCCAAATATATGGTTTTAACTTGGAGCCTACTGGCAATTCTGTAGCACATCATCTGTGACAGGAGCCAGCCTCAAGGGTAGCAATTTGAATGCGTGCTTTGGGACACGTAGGAGAAGCCATCGTGGAGCAGGGCTACCTTTCCTGATGAGTCTCTTCCACGATGTACCTGTTCTTTCTTTCTTTTTTTCAGGGAACACATTTGGAATTGTGACCGGCTCTCAACAAAAATAAAACTCATAGAAAAAATCATTCCAATTCCAAGGCCATGGTTTCTAATTTTTTACCATTAAAAACCGCGTTTGTATGAACCCAACAAAAGCAAAATCAAGCAAGTAAAACTTTCATTTACATACCCCAGAAAGCAAAAATGCAGCTATTTGTATGAATGTGCCCAAGGGAATAGATAGGTGTGCAAGCACAGGTATTTTCCACTCATTTGTGACAGTTTTCGTGAAGTGGTTACTTTATTTTCTTTCTCTTTATACTGTAGAGCTTGCTATTTCAATATTTTGCAATTAGTATAATCATTTAAATATGAAAAGGAAATAAGAGAAAATATGAAGTCTAGAAATGTTTATTGTTTAAATAAACAATTTCATCAAGAACTGCACAAATAAAGGAAGCTGCTTCTTATTTTCTGAAAACATAGGACTTAGAGCTAGAAACCAAGTTTAACATTTTTATATGAATTGTGTTATTTTCAATATGAAAAATTAAGTAGGAAATGGTCTTTCTGTATAATATTTTTTCTAATTTACTGATCATTTTTTAGTTAAAAGAAAAGCAGAACATAAAACAATGATTAGTAGTCTAAACTCTGAAAGCTGGAGGGTACAGATCCAAATTCCCACTTTGCCATTAAGTATGCGAATTTGGAACAAGCTATTTAACATTTCTCTTTAGTGTTTCTGAACCATAAAATAGAGATAATAAGATCCACCCTGTAGAAATGTAGTGAAGATTAAATACAAAAATATATCTGGTACATAATTATGCATCAATAAATAATAGCTTGAAATGTCACTGAAACATTCATGAGCAGAATGAAAGCTCATGTGTTGCCTTCGAATTCTGTTCCGATGTTAAAGTTTGTTGCAGTCACATTAGAAATGTAAATAGCCATACCTCTGATATTTCAAGCCATCACCATGATATATGGGCTCATTTTAAACTAAAGCAAATGATGCTTCCAAGATATCTGTGCACTCTGTGGCACTCAGTTCTGCTTCTGTATTGTTTCTGTCTTTCTGAATGAGAAGGGAAAAAATTGCATATGTTCTTCCAGCTGCTGCTGCTTCAAGCTCTCCCCTTTGGTATTAACCTGTGAGACTCTGATACCCAGAGCCAAGAATATGCTTGAATATGAAACAACCGAAACATGGCGAGCTTTTATTTCACAAAATATGAAAAGGGGTTTTGAGTGAATGTGTTTCAACTTAAGGTTTTTTTTGCAAAACTGGCTGGAGTTCAGTTTATTTTAAAACACACTGTCATCAAATATGTATTCAGAGGCTACTATTGCTGCACATCACTCCTGGAATTAGGAACCAAGGAATTTATGAGAGGTACAGCTTCCATGTTAAAGTTTTTGAACATACAGCACCTTAATGAAAGCTTACCTCATTCTCCTATCATATAAACTTTCAATCTTTACCATTAGTCAAACACCAGTTGCCTTAAACTTGCTTCATGGCATTCATAGTAATTTCTGCTGTTGCTATTATTTATTACTTTTCTTCTCTCTTCTATTAAAATATGAAATCCAAGAGTGTAGGAATTATTGTCTCTTTTGTTCTTGTGTTTGTTTTATTTTCTCTCTCTCTCTCTCTCTCTCTCTCTCTCTCTCTTTCTCTCTCTCTCTCTCTCTCTCTTTTGGTATGACCACTTGCAGTTGACTCCATGAGGTGGTAAAGCAACTTTGGAGAATTGTTAAGGAACACAGGGTCAATAACCATATGAAGAAATGCCAGCTTTGCCTTGTTGGGTGTTGTGAGTTCTTCAGCACATGGCATGGTCTGTTTTGCATTTTACAATGATCATTTCATCCTGATAAAGTGTGAGGCATGGATACAACAAAGCACAAAATAGAGGCTTTGAGGAAAAATAAACACAAAAAGTGACATTGGGAGACAAAAGAGAAAAAAATTAAAGGAATGGCTGAGCTTCAAGTTTGAATAATGAGATGAACAGTGATGCCTTATAATGACAAAAAGATAAGAAATCGAGAGGGAGAACATATTTCAATATTTCACTGAAATTAAGTTAATATAAATCTGTAGTAGGTTTACATGAGTTAAAATGTGTGTGGTAAGCTTTGGAACAACTATAAGAATATAAATGTACATTTGTATATAGTAAAAATCATAAGAAGAATTAAAATGTATTTTTTTAGTCAAGGAAAAATCCCATAAAAGATAGAAAAACAGAAATGAAATATATAAATCCAAAAAGTTCAATAACAACATAAGTATGCATCACTAAAGTAATCCACTCAAGGGCAAAGATTGTGAGTCTGGACAAACAGCAGAAGAAAAAATGAATTTTAGCTACGATTAGTCAGTAGAACTCACACACACACACACACACACACACACACACACACACACACACCAGTTAGAAAGGAGCAATCATGAGAAAACTATCATGATTATACCAGTACTTCATAAAGCACTCTCTATAACAACAAGAACAAAAATAAATAGGAATATTTCAGTTCATCAAGGTTATAAAAATTGCAAATATATATGAACTTGACCAAAGAGCTCTCAAAACTACATAAAAGAAAACCTGACATAATTAAAAGGGAAATATCAAAACCTTGGGTTAGTAAATGGGTGTTTCTGTATCCCATTCTTTATAATAGAAAGAGTAGAGAAAATTCAATAAAATAGTACAGAATTGGACAGCATACATATTCAAATGTCAATATTTAGCACAAAGTAGATTAACAAAAAATTCTATCATCAAGCAATATGTACAAATTGATGTAATAGAATTGACAGTCCAAACAATGAGCTTTCACCTTTACATTCAGTTGAATTTTGACAAGGATGTCAAGATCCATCAACAAATATTATTTTCTTCAGCATAGAATCTCGGTGCTTGTACATCCAATATACAAAAAAAAAAAAAAGAAAGTGGTTCTGGAGCTCTATTGCATAACATAATGAATACAGTAGTTTATACTCCTATGATGTACGCTTAAAAATTGCTGAAGCAGTAATTTAAAATCTCACTTTACAAAAGGTAATTATCTGATATAATAAATATAAGCATGCTTTAATCATTCTGCAATGTATTACAGATATTAAAATATCACTTGTACACCATAAAATACAATTTTTATTTCTTTGTTGGAGAAAAAAATTTAAAAGAGTGAATGGAAAAAAATTAAAAACTAGGTTAAAGTAGAATCTAGACCTAAATAGAAGAACTAAAAATAGAAAACTGGTAGAGGAAAATGTGGAAATTGTTATGAGTTGAGGTAGGTCACAAGTATAAAGTAAGAAAAAAATCCTTCATCAAAATTTAAAACTTTTATACTTCAAAGGATATCATCCAAGTAATCCAGTCACGAACTTGTAATGTGCTCAGCCTACCTGGCCTCACTTTCCAATAGCATATTAAATCCTACATAATATGTGATATTCAAATACTCGCGGCTTTAAGGATAGATTCTTGATCTAAATCACAACACAAGGAAACAGACAAATAAATACAAATAAAGTAGCAAAAAAAAAAACCTGGGAAAAGACATTTGTGAATCTGATAAAGACTAAACCTAGAATCTATTTAAAAATTCCTCAAATCAATAGCCCAAACTATAAAATAGACATAAATGTGAGTGCACATCTCTCCAATTATTACTGAAAAGCTACTGATGCTTGAAGCTACGGTTATATTAGTCACTAGGGAAATCAAAGTCAAAACGACACTGATTAATGATTTCATAAATGCCTGTAAGGCTCTAAAGAAAAGATTATTATAGTCAAGTAACAAGTGTCAGCTCAGAGTATGTGGAGCACATGAAAGTCACCATTTCTCAGCAGAATGGTATAGCTGTATTACACCTAGATATATTCCAAGAAATAATGCACGGCATGTCCACATAGATTTGCACATAAATATTTGTAGCATCTGTCTTAATAGTAGTCAAAGGGTTGAAATATCTCAAATCTTCCTTAGATTTTGGATAAAAAAATTGTAGTATATCAGTAAAGTATAATTTTGTCAATGTAAAGAAATAAAACATAGAATCAAGCTATTACACCGATTAACTTTGTAAACATTATGGCACGTAAAAGATGCTGGTCAGGAAACACCACATTTTTTATTATGTTTATGTAAACTATCTAGAGTAGTCAAGACTATAAAGATAGAATGCTAATGGTTGCCAAGAATTGGGTGGATTACAGGAAAAGACGAGTGGCTATTAACGGATTTGATCTTTTTATTTCGCTGTAAAATACTCTAAACTGAGGGTGGTGGTGAGCAATCTGGAAGCTTGGGGCAGGTTGGCCTCAAATTCAAGACCGGCCTGAGCAACTTAGTGATATGGCAAAACCTTACCTTACCATAAAATTAAAAGTGCTGGTGGTGTGGCTCAGTTTGAAGGCTCTGGATTCAGAATATAGTACAAAATAAAAATTATTGGTCAACTCTGAATATATTAAAAAGGTGAATTATGAGTTATTTAAAAAGCACACCTTCTGTAGCAATATCAGAATCACAGATTTTCTCAAATTCATCATATTGACATTTTGGTCCAAACAGTTGTGTGTAGTAGGTGCTCTCCCGTGAATTACAAAAGTGGAGGCACACCCTGACATTTATCTATTAGTGGTCAGTAGCAATTCTTTGCAACGATGGTGGTCAAGATGCTCCTGTATCCTGGCACAAGTTCCCTAGGAGGAGAGACGTGATCAGCCTGGTTAGGTTCTGCTGATAGGATTGTGTAGAATTGAAGGATGCACGTTAAACTGCTAAGTGTGGCCTCTTCTGAAGATACAAAGGGAGTGTGGAGAGGAGAAAGGAGACGAATTTTGTTTTTTCACTACATACTTTTTGATTGTGCGAATAGTCCAGATATTAAGATAGGCTCAATTAGTTATGTATTTTAAGATAATAAAAAGTAATACATTTCCTGCCTAAACAAAATCATCCTATCAAAAAAACCACAGAATTTATTAATGTGTTTGATGAGACCTTTCAGAAGTGATGATGGATTATGGCTTTGAATTTGAATATGTTCTAATATACTGCCCATTAGAATTACCGAAAGATCAAATATAAAATGTGAAGGAAACAGAGGGACAAATATTTTGTTTGGCTTAAGCACTTGGCAGAGTGATAAAGCCATAACCGAGGTGTGAGAGCAGAGGATAAACAAACCGGAGCTTTTGTGAAGAAGTGTGGAATGGTTCCATTTTGGAAATTAATTTTGAAATCACATTAGAACTCACATGGTGAGTTTTTATATAATCTGTAGCTTGGAGTGGAACAGAATAAAATTTTTGCAATGGTCTATTAACTATAGATTGTCACCTCTATTTCCTAGAATGGGGACATGAATAAATTTTAAAGCAGCTTATTCATGTGATTTATTACTTTAAGAGAAAAAATAAGGTATATAAACTCTGAGGTAGCTGAAAAAAGAAAGAAATTAGCATTCAATTTTGCTTTTCCAATCCCAAACAGAAAATCATTCATTTGACAAAAAAAAAAAAAAAAACATTTACTACATAAAAAATTTTAAAAAGTTTAAAAGTTTCTAAGTGAGAAAATAACACACGGAAAAAATCAGATAAACAATGGCTTTATGCTCTGCTGAACAAAATTAACTTTGTTGCGGTAATGAATTTAGAAAGAGGATAATTTTTAACACAACTATATTGCAAATACTATTTTTATCTCCGTAATTCAAAAACAAAGAGATTGCTTTGGAAGACGAATGGCATTCTTCTTTCTTTAAAATGTGGAGGAATCACGACCAGTCAGGGAAATGAAATTTTCCTTATTTCTACAAAGCTTAAAAAAGTCTGCCTTTGATCCCTTGCAGTGGAGCAGGCTCTGCGGTAAACACTTAAAATGCAACACAGCCTTTAACCCGCAGAGTGATGATATCAAGTAGGTGCCTCAGTTTTTAAATGAAGAAAATGAAACTGAGCTGGACCAAATCACTTGGCAAAGTCACACACCATCCTGGAATCTTTCTTCAGGCTCTGGCAGGTGGACCCAGAGCTTGTGACTTTTTTCTAAGCCCGAGAAAGAGGTCGCACACACAGACACACATTAAACAAAAAGTTAACAATAGCTGAGTGTAGATTTGTGCTTCCACCTTCATTCCTCCCTGTCACTTCCCAGCCAGGACAAGCATAACGTGGACACAAAACAGGGGACTCTTCTAAAAGCTGCAAATCCTCCCGGTTCTCTTGCAAAAAACCAAAATACTGGTCATTTTAGTTTAAACTCAACCTCAGAATGCTGGTCAGTATCTTCTACTTTCCCAAATGAGCGCTCCCCTTTCCTTACCTAACGTGGGTGTCATGTAATTTTCTATTCTACCTGGAAAAAGTTCCAAGATGATGAGCAGGTTGAGCAGATCAGCGAGTTCAGCTTGTTTCTGAGGTAAAGCTGGCCTCAAAAGGCAAAATCTGCTTCCTCTCGCAGAAGGGATTTAAATTACACTGTGGATAAGATGTTGTAAGCAGCCCGGCTAAAGCAGTGCTTTATTTCTGAAGTAAATGGACTGAAACAGATGGAAGAGGGAGAGCGAGCTTTCCTAGAGGCACAGTGACTCTGTGTCACCAGCTGCTCCTCAGAGATAATGGGCGATGGCGAGTGATGGATCGGGAGAGATCCAAACCTGCTTCTTGGGCTCCGGCCTGGGAGGAGGAAACAGCCTTTCCTTGCATTTTTTTTTTTAAATTGAAGGTGAGGCATGGGATTTTCAATGCTCATTTAAAATGACACTGCCTTATTTGATTAAAACATAAAATAGGGCTCACGCCTAGCCTGTTTATCCCACACTGAGATTCAGCGGGAACTGTAAACCCTGGAGGAAGAGGTTGGAAGCTGTGCCTGGCCAGGAAAAGAGAAACTTAGATTGTGTTCCTAATATTGCTGCCTAGCTGGTAAACATTTTTTGTTGTTTAAATTTACCTTTAATTAAATTATTTAAATTTACAATAATTTATTTACATATGGAAGGCAAAATTATTACTCTAAATTGTAATTGCCTTAATCAGGCTTCTAGAGAGGCTTAATCTCTGCATTGATTGATTCCCTATTAAAGGCAAGTCCCAAGGTGTAATGGGTATGACTCAGTCCTCTAACAAATAGGGCTGAATTCGTCTGAGAGTAATATTTTTGTCATAAAGCATATTCAAAAGAGACTCTAGAAATATGATAATGCAAGAAAACATATAATTATGAGAAGAACAGTACCTCCAGGGGCACAGAGAGAAAAATACAGCATAGAAGATTGGATAGAGTATAAAACACAAACAATAATTATTTCAGTATTCATGGGGGATTATTCAGAGCTAGACTTTGAGGTCCAGTCTGGAAGATGTGTAGATTAAGCTTGCTAAAGCAGAATATAGAATATTATATAGCACTTAGTAGCACAGGATTATTTTACACATATCTACACAGACAAGTCTTAAATAAAGGTATCAAGTGGAAAAAAAGGTGAAATGCATAAACATTTAAAATATGAAACTTGGGACCGGGGCCAAATCAATCCATTTCCTTTCATAGAAGGATCTTTTATTGATAAATGATGTTACTATGTAATTTGAGTCGAGGATTAATGCAACCTTTTGTCAATGCAGAGAGACTTTCTTCCACTCTTTGATATCCTTGAATCTCCTCTGAAGTCTGCCATTGAAAACAGTCTACAGAGGGGTCAGGGTCAAGGCTAGACCTCATTCTAGATCTGCCACATCTGTATCTGTATTCAAAGATCCTCTTAAATATTCTATCAACTTGACCAATCATTGCCCAGTTCTTATTCTGAATCTAGTCTCTGCTCTACTTTTTCTTATCATATTTTCTTTAAAAGAATTACAATTTAAATTCTTTCTATGGCCTTTTGAATTATGAATCTTCTCTTAGTCTCTTGCTATCTTAAAACACAGAACACCTTTCATAGGGTCTTGGGTGCAATCCTTTGGAATTTTGTCATTAAAAAAAAGACCGTGTCCTTCTCTTCCCATCCCTGTGACAGGTCAGGAGTCAACCTCAATATTAAAAACCTGGACAGCCCAATAACATTAAGCAAGCTTCTCTCCAATGCTCTTCAGTGTGTTTAGTATTCTCTTACTATTTGATTGAGAGAACTTTAGTTCAATTTTTCTGTTCTGTTGCAGAAGATTACAAATGTCTTTATTCCTCTTGCAATTACCTAGAATAAAATCTTTCATGCTCATTTAAACCTTCTGATGTGATTGTTACTAGACAGTTTAATATTTGGATTAACAGAGAACGGACAAGACAACATTGTACAATGAGTCAAACAGAAGTGTAGCTTACAACATATAAATTAAAAGACAAAATCAAATACAGCATCATGAATATAAAGATTGCTTTCTTGACTTAAGGTTTTTAACTAAGAGTTAGGAATGTAGCTTAGTGGTAGAACACTTGCCCAACCTGTACCAGGAAAAAAGGAGATATTAACAGTAACATTTTCTTTTTCTACTTTGATTTGGGGTAGACTTCAATTTTTTTCATGTGAATATTAAGCAAGGGTGATGCAACAGACAGAGGGAGAGGAGAAAATACAAAAATGCAGGTCAAATGGTGCAAACTTGTAATCACATAGGATGACTAAGTGCAGAGGTGTGCGTATGACTAAAATACTGTATTATTGACTGAAAATTTCCTTGAGTAGGATTCAGACATCTTTACGATCAAACAGCTACCTGAGCAAATGAGTATGTTTATTCAGACATAGTCAACATTTTGTTCTGTGTATTTTTAAATCATCCAGTTCAATGCCTTAAATATGTGCAATGAACAAGCAATTATGATAACATTAAGAAAAGTAATGGTATATATATATATATATAAGAATGCACCCTAGCATTTATTTAAGCAAATTTTCATTTGTGTTTAAGGTTTTATAACCTGTTATCCTTTCAGTGTAAGCCCATCTTGTTAATTTAACCTATGTGTTAGATGTTATTATAATATATCCAATTAATAGAAGCATTGGGTACTTAAAAATGTCATGATTAACACAAGTTGGACTTAAACTAATGCTACAATAAATCTGTTTTAATATCAATGAATTTATCCAACATATAAAGGAAAACAAGTTTGGATATCAATAAGGAATGTGTTTTAAATGACATCTTTTTCTCCTCAAGACAATGCATTCCTTGAAAAATGTCTATATGTAATTTTGTTGTTTTTTCTGGTCTTCTTTCCTGTCCCATCATCTTGTCACTTCAGAGGCAAAGGGTGAAATTTAAGTCGACACACTGGAGCGCTTTTCAGAGATAAGCTAATCTGAGATGGCTTCCTTTATTACCGCATCACTCAAGCCACATACCCTTTCAAAACTGACTCTGATAGCACTTCATGTAGATAAAGGCTGAAATAATCCTTCAGAGGCCTCCACACTGTTTCTCTCCCCGGGCTTACGGTCCTTCCCGGGTATGTACATTCCCCTCCCTTGATCTAGATACAGCTAGGGTTCCAGGGGATGAGCCTTTGCACACATAAAAATTAATGGTGTTAAAATGGCAGATGCTCACCCAGTATAAAATGGAAGAGGTTATCTTTGGATATAATTTGCATTGATAAATTAAAATATTGTAATACCCAAATTAAATTACTGATAATAATTGACCACCACTTCATATCAAAAGACTAAGGCAATGTTCCGACAAACATCAATTTATTTCCCCCCATTTTTCATGATGTGAAAGTATTATTGTTTTTTTTATTTGTTGTTGCTGCTGCTGCTGTTGTTGTTGTCAAGATAAAGCCTCATTCTGCAGATGGGTCGTGAACTCACTGTGTAGCCCAGGCTGACCTCGACCTCGCAGCAATGCTCCTACCTCAGTCTCCTGAGTGCTGAGGTTCCAGTTGTGCACCACCACTCCCCACTATATAGTTTATGTATATATACATATATATATATATATATATATATATATATATGAAACATATTCAAAATGTGGTCTTCAGTATGTATTGCTTCTTTTAGCTTCTAGTGTTCATTATAGATTAGCTACAATCTTTAAAATGTAAACGACAGCTAACCTTAAATATAATGTGATTTTTAACCTGGACAAGAAAATAGAATTTTCCTTACATAATGCTTCCTCTTCTTCAGTTATTAGAAGACTATAATTTCAGAAACAATTTTCAATAAAATTATCCAGTGTCATTTTACAAATGTATGATAATGAGGTCTAACTCCTATTAAACTAAACTATTCAAGTTAATAGTGTTATTTCAATATGTTATAAATACAGGTTCAGAATAGCATCAGAAACAGACCAGTGCTCAGAAAATTCATACAAGGTGTTTGACTATTAAGTAAAAAGGAATGAAGTTGAAATCGAGATTATTATTATCAACCTTATCATACAACTTCATTATGAATGATTGTTCTTTTTGAATCACATTGCATGAATAACTCTTGACTGTAAATGAACATTCTATGATGAGGAAAAGTTGATACTTCTGCTCCAGTTTTTAAATCACAAATAATATATGAAAATTAGATGTTCCTTAGAAATGGAATAGCTATTTTGTCATATTTTCATATTGTTACTAATAGTAATGGCTTCTTCAGCAGTAAATGTGAACCTTTCGCACTGATTGGTTGGTAATTTCAATGAAAAACTAATTCATGTAAAGAAAGGAAGATTGTAAAGAATTATATCCTGTGTAACACGTCCAGATCTCTGGTTCCTGTTTTATTTTGTGAACTTACAAGAATTATTTCACATGAAATCTTACACTGCATTTTATCTGATATAGATAGATCATTGATGCTCTTGGTAATCATGCAGGCATGCAAACACTTTTAACTAATGTTTATTTTCTTCATATTCTAAATGTATATTATTTTAATAGCATTAGCAATTGGAACACTGAAATGACTGCATACATTAAGTGACAGATGAAAATTTTGAAAGGGGAAATATTACTCAGAAATCACTGTTCTTACATTGCTATAACTCTGAGATACACAGTGAAATTCCAGAGTAAAACTCAAGTAACTTAACCCTTAGAGAAATGCAAATCAAATCAGCACTAAGATAACATTTTACCCCAGTGAGAATGGTGCATAACACTTTCCATTATTTTAATACGTACTAGCCTACAAACCTCTTACTTCCTAAGTGCGTAAGTGAATGGAGTCAGATAATAAATTCTTTTTTCCCATGCCAGAGTGGTCAAGAATGAGCATGGGATAGTATCAAGACATAGAATCCCGGCTAATTTCAGCACCGGAGATGTAGGAAACCAAGTTCTTCAAGTATGCTTCAGAATGTAAAACCCAGCAGCCTATTTCTTCAGTGACTACAGTCAGTGCATCTTATTTTTAGTTTGCCTGGTGTTAGCTATATTATCCACTCTTGGATTTAAAATCAAAAGTTAGTCGTATTTCTTTTATTTAACTGGTCGAGTGTAGCATCTGTGGCAGCATGATTTGTGTATGCATTCTATACTCATTTGGTGGGTTCTGTGTGTAAGAAGGAAACTGTATCTCTGCTTTATATGGATTAAATACTGTCTTTAAAAAGTCCAAAATATTCGAAGGATGGTTAATTATATACAATATATAATTCAAGTGAATTAGTTTTCTTTTTAGAGACTTCAAGTGTATTCTCTCTGCCTTATGTAGTTCTGAGAAACCACTGTGTGAAATTGGCTAAAATATAGCTACTCACAATTATTTATACTTTGGTCCACAATATTCAATTCTGAAGATTATTTTCTTGAATTAGATATTCAATACACACTCTCCCTCCTGCAATTGAAGAGTAGATTTTTGGCAAGCTTGCCTAAATAGTTTCAAAAACAAATGTAGCCAAGGACTGGTGTGTTTTAATTGCTATAATTTGAGTAATTAATTCTATGTTTAGAAAATGAGTTCAAGGTGGTGGGTGATTAACCATGTTTAATGAAGTCATTACCTGATTAAATAGCATCTCATGCCCATGACTGATTATATTCAAATGCTAATCAATTTGAATTAAATTTTCTATATATATTTGAATTTTTTACACTTCTGTGCTATACTCACTATGATGAAACTGACATTGACATTCTATTATTAGCAATTGTTTGTATTCTTGGACTTTTTTTTTTAAAGCACAAGAAAAAGAATGGTGTTCTAACTCCGATAGAAGCATCAGCAGAGAATGTTCTTGGATTGGGAAATTATTTCATATCAGAATGTAGAGTTTTTAATCCAAAAACCTCTCTTTATTAAGAAAATAAATTTTTATTGATGTCATGTGACTGGATTTCTGAGGAACATTTCTTATATATTAAATCTAGCACGAATCTTCACAGATACAGCAAGTCAAACTCTCCATATGTTCTTGAAAAAAAGAATGATTTTTGGTGAAGGAATATTGGACCATTTCTAATGAGAGAAATGACTGTGAAGAGATTTATAAAGAAGTTCAGAATCAGCTGTTTGTTATTTTTAATTGAGCACATAATAAAAGAAAATACATTTAGATTTGAAATTAGGTATTTTTAGTATTAGCTTGCTGAAAGTGCAAATTAAATATAGTAAATGCCAACATGCCTTGTAGAGGTGTAGTATTACAACATTTTGTAGAGAACAAAATAATTTGTAACGTGGCTTAATTTTATTACATCACTTCCTACCTGAGGCATATAAATGCTTTCTTCCTACATGAAGAAGTCAATATCTTTTCCAGGTTACTTCCTTCAACAGACAATCTTCGAGTCCTGTGAGGCAAAGGCAGACTTCAAAGTATAAAAGGGTATTCCTAAAACTTTGAAATCAAGTCTACTGCGCATAATTATTAATATTATAATAAACAAGTAAAACTATAATAGGTTTATGCTTATATGAATATATCAGTACCTCTCTAGAGTAATTTTCAAAACATGAGCTGGCAAAGGTGGCTCATGACTATGATTCCAACAGTTGGGGCTGCTGAGGAGAGAGGATTTTAAATTTGAGGCTCACTTATGTTGAGACATGTCACAACATTATAAAAATAAAGTGCATCTCAAAATTAAAAAAAAATAGAAGGCTAATGATATTCCTCAGAGCAAAGGCATGGGTTTATTGTGTAGAGCTCAGAGAAAAAATGTATACCGGTTTTTAAATTTCACATCGGAAGATAATACAGATTCCTAAAGCTACTAGCAAATTACTGCCAACTGTATAATGTGTATGGGAATATTAAAATTTTGAAAATGCATGGCAGATCAGAATGTCTACCATAAAATAATATGAACATCCCGGGGCTCTATCCTCTAAATGCAAGTAACATCTTTCCTCTCAAGGTATGGCAATCAAAAGTGACTCATTTTTCAAATAGTTAGCAAAGAAAATAAAATGATTTCAATCATATTCTCGTAAGAAATCAAATTTAGCCAATGACCTGAATAAACATAAAAGAGGACCACAAATTAACGCTGAAACCATCGCTTTGTTTGTAACCTCCCTTAGCCTGCCTAACTCTGAATGGGGAGCTAATCTCACATATCTGAGCCCCAGAAGCTGTGAAGTGATAAACAGATGTGGTGTGAAACTACCTAATTTGTGTTCACTTGTTATTCACCAGTAAAAATTAACAAATATTTCATAATTGAACTTAAAAAATAAAGCTTGCATGTTACTTTCTTAGAAATTAGTAGTAACTAAATGTTATCATCATAGCTATCTAAGTTCTGGAAAAGGGTCCGATTTTTATTAACACGTGAATAGTTAAATAAAAGTTAATACATATACAAAAGGGAAAACTATTCAGTCATAAATAAGAATAAAATCATGTCATTTCTCTTTTATTGGGAAACAGTAGGGATTAACCACTTGGTGTCAATTAAAGAAGTAAGGTGAATTGTTAACTATGAACCACAATTAAATAAATAATCTCTTCTGAGTATAAATATTTTTAATTTGTAAAGATTGACTCCTGTTAGCTTAATATTAGAATTTTATTAGTGATTTGTCTTTGTCTAATTTCCTTTAAATATTCCCTAATTTGGTTGCAATGAAGTGTGTATTGTCTTGAAAATCCTTGGTATATGTTAAAAGTGAAGTTTTATTGATAAATAAAATTAAAATATAAACCCTGCAATAATGTACTTTATAGATCTATAAGTAAATATGATTTACCACCAAAGATGCAGAGTATACAATGCATTTCTCTAAGCAGAAAATAATCACCACATTGTCGTATAAAATAGCAAGGACAAAAAATAGTTTTGGTGGAGGAACATATATGTGATGACAATGACAATTTCAATGTTTCAGTACTATGTTAGTTTCCTAGAACTAATAGGAGTTCATAGAACTTAGAAGCTTTGAAGAGCTTATTCTTTCCTCTTAGAGATTTAGTAGTTACAAATACAGGACGCGCCAGTACTTTAGAGACTCTAAAGACTACGGTCTTCAGATATTGACGACAAAAATAGAAAAAATAAAAAAACCCAACCTGTTTTCCACTTGTGGGGAGTTTAAGGGTTAGCAGGGATGGACCGAAGAAGATACAGTTGAAGAGAGAGTGTCATGCTTGGAGCACCAAGATAGAAAATGAATTTTAAATTCAGTGCCTTGAGATTGCAAAACAAAATGAACTTCAATTTCCATTTATCTCATTATTAGCTATTACCCTGTTTAGTTAAGGATTGTGAAGAAATAAATCAGCTTTAAAGCAGTGGGGAAAGTGGAGAATCCAGTTTCAATCAGTGCATTTGGCTTGAAACAATCCCTGCAAAGATCAAGTGCTTTCATTTATTAATAATTTAACAAATGCTGACCCACTTCTAGAGTTGTGACAACTTGGAGAGGTCTAACAAAGGCAGAGAAGAAAGCCATGAGCTTGGGGGTGGAGCATCAGCTAAATATTTAATTCTGCTGAGTAACAAATCATCGACAAATAGTGGCTTACATAGCAAGTTTGTTTTTTCCTCATGTAGTAACATTTTTGAAGTGAAAGTCTTGTTAATGTTGGTTTAAGGACTCAATATTTCAGATTATGTGGTTTTGCTTGAGTTTTAAAAATTATTCTTATATTAATCTCCCTCTTATAATTGCAAGTTCACCGTATAGGATCATTTAAATCACTATGTCAACTTGTGGGGTGAGAGTACCCCCGCTAATCTATAGGGCAGAACTTTGGGTGTCATTGATTGGCTTACGGGCTTCCAATGAGGGAAGAAGACTCATCTTGAATGTGGCTAGTCCAACCAATAGGCTGTCAGCTTGAACTAAATAAAAAAAAGAAAAATTACTCCAGCTTCTTCTGAGAGAGCTTTGACTGTCTTTTTTTCCTCTAGATCTTGACTTGCTCCTGTCTTTGCGCTGCAGGTCGCCAGCATGGATTTGCTCCAGACTCAGGGCTTTGTTACTGCCTTAGGATCCTGGCCTGTGGCAGAGAATGCACAGGATGTCCTACAGGTTCAGGCTGGTACTCTTCTGTCCCACATGTGAGAAGCCACAGGACTCTCTAGCCTGCAGGCAGCTATTCTGGATTCTCTTTTGGGGGACTGTAAGCTGTCCTAATAAATTTCCAATGTAAATCAATCCATAAATAAACATAATATAAGCATATGTTATATATACTATATGCATATGTAGCAAATGTAATTTCTGTTAATTCTGTTTCTCTGAGAACCTTAATACATGAGAGAAGTTCCAATGATCATACAAGGTATAAAAAAGAGGAAGTAGAGAAAAGCATGGGGCGGGGCCATTTGCACACGGCACCCTCTCTATTCCCAGAGCCCTTTGAGAATGTCTTGTTTATTCTCTTCGGCAAGAAATCAGCAACACCATCACCCCTCTTTTCAAGAGCTGATCTGTTTTTTTTTTTCCAGATGTGGACTTTGATTTGATATATTTTTAAAAAACGAAATTCCAGAATCACAAGACAGAAACTGATTCATAATAGACAATTAGGAGAACTTTATGCAAAACCTAATGAAGATCAAAAAATGAATTACTTTGATTTAAATCAAAGTATGTCAGCTTTGCCTACATTAATAAAATTTAGTCTATGAAAGAACACGTGACTCAGTTGTGGCCAGTATCTGTAACCATATTAATGTATGAGATAAAAGTAAAAAAAAAAAAAAAACTGTCATGAGATCGTGTTCTGATTTTGCTGATTCATTCAACTGGTTCTTTAATGTTTCAAATTAGTGAAACATGGAGATTCTGCTATCTATAGTTAAGAGGCCTTATTATTAACAGAGGTTTCATTTAAATCCATGGAAGGGAACGTATTTCATCCAAAGAACAAAACTGAATGGTGAGGAAACAGAAGGACTGCTTCCTCAGTATTTCCAGAACTTAGAAAGAAAGGGATTAAGAAGCTGCTGAAGGGACAAAAAAGGTGACAAATGGCCAATGGGATGTTAGAAGAATTGTTCTAGAAACAGAAAATATGACATTAAAGTAAAAGGACTGGTGAGTTTTGTGAAATGCTACTGAATGCCTGAATCTAGTGAAGGCAGTGATTTTAAAATAAAATTAACAGTATGGATATCCTAGAAACTAAAGAGAACAGTTTGAGTACTAAGAAGAAAACAGTATTAGTTCACAGGACTTTCAGAAATTATGAATGTAATATTTGCAAAAATTATCAGGATGTTGGTCATGATGTAAAGTGAATAAATGGGAAATAAATGCAGTACATTTTTGTGGCATTGATGTCTTCTGCTTAAACACCCTGGAAGGAATTTACATGTTAAAGAGAGATGAAGATAGCAGAGACCATAGGAGCCATACACTGGCATATGTGGTCCCAGAGCACTAAAGGAGAGATTAAGCTCTGATTAAGAAAAATCATTTTCCTCTTTGTAACAAAAAAGGAAAATATGTAATAAGAGGCAGAAACATTTCTTAGTTGGATGGTGGCAAGGTGAAGCAATTGTTAACTTAAGGTCATTTGTTTATTAGCCAGGAGTCGGTTTAGGTCACAAATGAAAACTTGTGGGAGCTGCTGAAAATATGTGAGGAGTGGGACTTTGCTTAATTAAGCACATCCAAGATGTCAGAATATTCTCTTCCGAACAAGCTTCATAACAGAAATCTTTAATCTCATACTTGTACAATTAGTTCTTTTTAAGTAAGGGCAACATTTCAATTTATTTTCATTATATTATCTCATTTTTGCGTAAGAAAATCTTCCTTCAAGTCATTCTGATCATGGTATGTAATTTCTGATGTTATTTATCCTAGCTTTTTCATTCAGGAATTACAGTATTTTCTCATGATATTGACATTCAGTATTGATTAGTAGTTGGCCCAAAAAAGACCTCGGTGACTCTGAAATATTGGAAGCATTCACAGGCACGTGAATCTAGTTTATGGTTTCCAAACGTCTAACATCTAGAATTATTTTTTTACTATTGTTGTCTAATACATGTATTTTACAGAAATCAATTATTCCTTAATCTGACTCCAAAAAAAGTGCAATTCCAACTTCCATTTCCTGCTACCTTCCCATAGGTGACATGAAAACCAAGAATATCAATCTTGGATCAGATATTTCTTATCTCTGTTACGAATAAAAACATATACTTTTCGAAAAAGGATAAGAACTCATTCTTTATATTTGAACAATAAAATGATATTATTAGTTAATATATTACTATTTAATTAAATACATATCCATGTTATATTGGTAATATATTAATTGATAATGGTGATGATAATTGGTATAATTTATATAAGGATTATTCTCTACCGCTGTGGTCCCAGACTTTTTTGATACCTTTAACTGGTGTACTAGAAGACCGATCTTCCCAGGGCCAGAACGCCAGAGATCAGCCCCACCTGTCAGATCAACAGAGCCTTTGTGACCTAATAGGAGTGTGCCGAAGGAGTGTGCTTTGGGCATCTGTCCCTGAGGCTTGGTTATTCCAAGATCAAGACAGGAACTAGTCCACACCCCAGGCATTTAGGGACTCTTTCAAGGACACTGTTCTAAGTTTTTTGAATGTATTATTTCAATATCATAGAAATCTATGTAACAAGTATATTAATAACCTCATTTAGTCAATGATAAAAAATTATATATCTCTCCTGTGCTTTTTTAGTTTGAAAGTGGTAGAACTGAAGCTGAACTTTGCCTGGGAGCTCACACATTTAAACTCCTGTGGATAGCAATGGCTAAGTAAAGCTCAGAGCAATTACAGACTAAAAATTGTCTCTCATTGTCACAACTATGAAATTGTTCATGATAGGTGCGTAATTTAATTATATCCAGGAGTCAGTGGCAAGCAATTCGCTTATCTGTACCATTTCCTTAGGTCTTTTGTGATTTGAAAAAGATTTTGAATGACCATAAGTGAAAGCATCAATCAAAGCAACATATGCAAAGGATCTGTACTGAAGACCTTATTTTATAATTAATGTCGTATTATATTCAATATATGAGGATATAATTCATTATTAGGGAGTAAATTTACATAAATTACCAGCTTATTGATTGTGAGGCTCACTTTGAACTCAGACATATTTTCATTACATGAAGAGTCTATTGAATAGCCTAAATTTTGTGTCTCCATAGCATAGTTTCACATGTCTCCAATCATCTATTGTCATTTTTTCACATTAGTTAAAGACATTTTGAGCAAACTTTGTAGCTGTCAGATATTCAAGATTTTGGGCTATTTACAATGTTATAACCAAATTTAAAATGTCAATAATAACACATATGGGTAAGTGAACTGTCCCAATTCTGCTCCCTCTTTCTACCTTACCATACATTTTCCCTGTTAATTTGAAAAGGAAAAAAAAAAATTCACTCTGTCATGGTTTAGATCTGGACTGTCCTTCAAAAGCCTCATGTTCCTACACATGCTCTGTACTGTTGGAACATGTAACCTGGCTGGAAGGGGCGGATGCTCAGGGATTGATCTGAAGGGGCACGGGCTGGTTCGGTCCTTTCTCCCAGACTTCTTATTTCTGCCATGCTGCTGTGAGGATCTCTGTCTCCCAGAGAACTGGCTCTGGCTGTGGCCCAACCATGTTATTCCACCATTTCCCAGGTCCCCACCCGTGATCAGAATGAGACCTTCTGAAACTATAAGCTACAATAAATCTTTTCTCCCTAAATTTTGGATGTTGAGTATCAAGTATTGAGTCACAGTGATGAAAAAGTAACTAAGACACACACCCTGTAGATTTTCAAATGGAGAATGAATTCTTCCACTCATTCAAAGGCATTGATTAATTCCAATTTGCCTGTGCTGGGTCAACAAAACTGATAGAATTCCTTGTGAAATATCCTATATCTTAATGGGTAGAAATAGGTAAAGAAAAGTTTTCATAAAAACAAAAGCTAGAGGTGGGAAATGGACAGATGTTAAGGCAACATTACTGTTGCAAGCTTCTCAAAGAAAGTCACTATTAATAAATTTGGGTGCAAGATTTACTAACACATACATGCAAATACAAGAGGAAGTTATCAATAATTTTTCCATATTTTCTTATTGTTTTCATTTCTGTCTTAAAATAAGTTGTCATTATTTGTTTTCTGAGATAAATGGCAGGTGGACTGAGATCATTCTTTAAGACCTTTAAATCTGAGATGTCTTTTAGATAAGAATTATAAAGTTATAATAATCATGAATTATGAAATGCATTTAAAAATGAAAAGATGATTTTAAAATTATAGCAGGAATGTTGTCTTACCTTCTCACCATTGTTGTCATTGTTTTTTAAGCAAGCATATAGTAATTCAGTAGAAAGGAAATAATGTCAGAAATAATGTCAGAAATAATTTATTAAGAGAAGACTTCAATTATGTCTGCGTATTAAACGCACTCACCCTTAAAGTCACGTGCAATTGAGCAATATAATGTCCTGCTTCCTAGGCCATTTAATTTAAAAGGGTCAGAACAGCTAATCTTTAACAAATCAGAAGGATCTTTCAACAAATAAACATTAAGAAAGGGATGAACTTAAAGCTAGAGAAGGCAAATGAGAGCATTATTTTTTCAACTTAAGACAACATCTATCTTCTTTTTCTATAGATAATTTAGTATATGGAATTTTAATTTGGGTGTTCAAAATAGCCTGTGTTTTCAAAACTCTGGGAGACTCAGGCAAGAAGAGGGGAAGACTGACCCCCAGATGGGCAACTTGGTAATTTAATGAGAAGCACTTTCAAAAATAAAAAAAGGAAGTAAGTAGGGATACAGCTCAATATGAAGGCTCTGGGAGCAGTCCCCATTAGCCTTGAACCAAGATGTCCCCCCAAATGCTGTTTTGTCTATTATCTACCTATCTGTTTCTCTATTATCATATTTTATCCAGTCTGAAAAAATAAACTTATTTTCTCACATTCAAAGTAGAACCTGTGTGTGTTCTAAATAAATTGTTATTTTTACTCCTTTATCATTAACAGGTTACCGTTCAGCATTTTTTCAGTTTTCGTACTTTTAGCTATTTTTTTGTTGTTTCTCATCATTGTTTCTTTGCAAATGATAAAATATTAATCACTGCAAACTTAAACTATTTTCTCCTCTTTAATAGGACCTTTTTTCATCTTCTACTCTGTAATGTTGGCTGGAAAAGAAAATTCACTTTCTTTATTTCAAAATGGGAGGTCTCACATTTCAGCTACTTCTGACTCTCTTACTTTCAAATTTCTGCTTTTATTATTTTACTGAATCTTCCCTTTAAAATGCTACCAGTGAGGGGCTGAAGGAATGGCTCAGTGGTTACAGCACTTGCCTAGCAAGTGTTAAGTCAAGTGCTCGTTACCCAAGTTCGATTCTCTAGCCCCACATAAGTCGGGCATGGCAAAATGTATCTGTAAACCCACCACTCGGGAGGCTGACACAGGAGAATTGCCCTGAAGCCAAGGCCAGCCTGGGTTCCATCATGAGTTCAGGACCAGCCTGGGCTACAGAGCGACACCCTGTCTCAAACGTAAGTAAATAAATATAAAAATAAAACGCTACCAGTGAACATTCCAAATTTGGTAGGTAATTTTTGTCTTTCGTGTTACCCAAAATTCTTTAGCACCAAACATATTTTTGACTATCACTGTCTTTACTCATCCTGTGATTTCTAACACTGCAACTCCCAGGCTTAAAATCTAGCTTCTTCTTTTGAATTCTCAATGCCTTTTAATGCACTTTTTTAAATTTGAGTATCCTTTAAAGGTTTATTTCCATTTAGAATCCATTTGGGACTCTCCTCTGCCCATCCCAGTGTTGTTTTCTTTCCTTCTAACTTATTCTTTGATCTTTTCTTTATCCGTTTTAACATGAACGATCCCACCTTCCCTACAAGAATGATTTCTACTGCTTATTACCATTAGTCTAACATAGCATACCACACTGTCCTGGAGGGAAAGCTCCTTTGTTATTGGACCCCAAAACACTCCTTACTCCATCATTTACATTTCATAAGCTTGTTCTATAAGCCCTCAACCAGTACATGAGGTGTACTGGTGAAAACTGTGAATGGAAGTTTCAGAATACCTCACACACACATGGAAAAGTAATAGCAGCCTTCTACCCCAGTAGTTACTGTTTTTCAGCCTGTCATTCACGTTCTTTACTGGGAAAATAATTGACATGTCACTTCTCTCTTAAGCCCATAGTCAATCAAAAGTTTTATGCTTTCTGCCCCCTTACAAATCTGACCTAACTTCTTCTCTGTGTCCATGATTGCTACTTTAGATGCGATGCTCATGGACTCTCTGAGACTTGTGGAAGCCTCTGGACTCTGCCCCTGGGAATGATTTTCAATTCATTTTCTCAATTGCAGACGAAAAGTTGCATAAGAAGTACAAACATAAAATGTCCTCTCGTGAATAAAAACCTCCGAGATCTATTGTGCAGCAATCGCTGGTGTGGTTATGGTTAATAACGATGCACTGTACCTATGAAAATTGCTAGAAGAAATTTTTAAATGCTGTCATCACAGAAAAATAAGTATGCCAAAGAATGCATGTCAATCGGCGTGGTTTAGCCATTCAACCATGTATACATGTGTTGGAACATAATGTCATGTGCAATACAAATATAATTTTTATTGGTCAATCAAAATAAGGAAAGAAGAGAAATGAAAAAAGCTTCCCCATGGGATATAAAAATAATACAAACAGCCTATTATTTTATCAGATTGGGTGTTTTCAAGACTGAATCTTTATGATGATACTAGTACAAAGTTTTCAGCTAATTTGTAATGAGAAAAATCATGATCCTTAAATTCTAAAGAACCAATAACTTGACGTTACTTTTCTTGAGTTGTTAGCAAGTCAGAGAGTTTCCAGGGTCTACTCTTTGGGGGATGGAGATTATAAATAAACAGTTACGACCAGATCACTGAGCAACTCTTTCTGTTCTGCTGAGTGTATTCCAAAATACAAAGATAGAAAAGCGGCTGGAGCGAGGTCAGTATTCTCCTTTCACATTAAACAAACAAACAAACAAAAAAAACTAAATTAAAAGCAAATAAAAATTAAGAAGCATGATTAAGGAATTCCTGATATCCATTGTTTAGGACAAAGTACGATCTGTTTGCGTCCTACACAGGCATCTCAACACATCTCTTTTCTGAGCTGACTTCTTAAGCTTTTACAAACTTGCTTTACTCTTGATCATTCATAACCACTCATGTAGTCAAGAAAAATAATTTAAATTTCTTGAACAATTACCAGAGGGTTTTTCTTTTTCTCGCAAATTCCAATTGTTTTTAAAACTCAAGATCTTTACATCCAGTACTTCAGTCTTTGTGTCCTCCGCTCATGCCAGTCTTGCCAACCTACATGTGGCCCTCTCAGTTGCGAGGCCCAGCTGAAATTTCACCGCCGGAAGACGTCTCAGGCAGAGCTAACCTCTTCTGCCTCTCCTATGTCAGCTTCATTTACTCATCACCTGATCATGGTCTCTAAACTCCTTGGGAGTGGTTTTCATTGCTAGCAATTTTCTTAGTGTTGAGCACAGAAAAATAGGGCTTAAAATAGATCAGGCATTGTAGAACATTCCAAATGGAGTTTTTAATATCCAGTTTAGCTAATTGAGTTCCAGACATACAATTCAGAGAAGAAATATCCCTGTGGATCATACAGTATGTTATAGATAGAGTTGTTTCTTTAGGCATAGACTCAATTTGGAGTTTAATTCAATGTGACATTTTTTCCTAAATTTATTCTGCATTTAATCCTTTAAGATATTTAGAGAAATATTTTTTATTGCCTCTATGTGAAGCCTATGTCCCTGGGATGGCTTCATGGTTTCTCTTTGTTTACAATCAGTGAGCATGCAAAATATATTTTGCAAAAGAGGAAGGATTAAAAATACACTGAGAAAGTTTATCCTACATTCAAAATGAAGTCAAGGTGGACTGACTTTTTAAAAAATATTTTTTAATCAGTCAGCACCAATCAGGCAGCACCCATAGTGATTTAGAATGGCTTATTTTATTATAAAATTGTGGATAATAAAACTGCCCATAAACCATACAAGGTGCACCTAAAAAGACACTCATAGGCCAACTGAAAGTTTAAGCAGCACAAATTAGGAGTCTATATTCAAAAGTCTTCAAAGGCTGTTAATAAAAAATCAAGTTAATTGGGTTAAACAACTGATGAACCAGTTTCTAAATTATTTTTGAAAATTATTTATAATTAATTATCATCAATATATGATAGTTTAAAGTCAATTTTTAGATCATTAAACATTAGGCAACATTAAAATACTTGTATTAGAACCTCCTTTGCAATTACCATCAGACAGGCACGTAGAAAGTCCTGAGGCTTACCTAGGGTGAGAGGTATAGGTGCAGATTAAATCAAAACTAATAACTGGACTACATGAATATGATCATATTTATTAATTTATGAAATTATCATAAAAAGAAAAAGTAATGATTTCTTGCCATCTGATGGGGAGCTTATGAACTAAAAAATTAATGATATGTTTTTAAAGAGTATCTGTTAGATTAGTTTTGAAAGATTATTTAATATTAAAGAACTTATTCATCTAGTTAAATAAAGGACGAAAAGACAATTATACAAAAGGATGCGACTCAGTGGCTGAAGAAACAGGATTCCCACCACATAAACCAGGCGGTGGTTGTACAAGTCTATAACCCCAGCAGCACCGAAGAGGCTGAGGCAGGAGGATTACTGTGCATTTGAGGCCCCCCTTGGCTGCTTGGTGAGTTCAGGACCAGCCCAGAATACAAAGCAATACACTGTTTAAAAAAGTATTAGAAGTATTAAAAGGATATTAAACTTATTAGAAAACATAAAACAAACATCAGTTATCCATTTGTAATTTTGGCAGAAACAGGTAGAAAATTACTTTATAAATCAAACAAATAAACAGTATGACTGAATTTGTTCCCAATTATGCATTTCTGTATTTCAAGCACAATTTAATGACTAAAATAATTTTATAGAAAATTATAATATTTATGACATTCCCTGGAGAAACAAAGTAGAAAACATTTTTTTCTTTATTTTTCCCAACATATGATCTTTCAAACAGAAATTTTTGTTGCAGATTATCTGATTACCATATCTGTACTCAGTCTCTGATCTCTATACATTTTTAAATCATTTAATATTTTATTTCCAAAGAGATAGTAACATCTTAGTGTCTGCATCTATTTTACTCTTGTTACTGTTAATAGGAAAAGAAAAAAGATTTTAACGTCCTCATTGAGTTCAGACTGCCTTGTTTTCTGTTCAGCGCATCTTTTTTCACAGAGCCACTTTGATGTTTCTCTCTGATTCTCCCTTGTCCCCTCTCTCTCTCCCGCCCTTGTCGTTGATTCATTTTTCTTCCCGGAATTCAAGCACGGCTTTTCCTCCCCATTGACTCAGTCTACAGGGGACCTTAAGGGAGATGTTTCCGCAGATCTGCAAATTTGTACACACATGACTCTTCTGTCATTTTCCAGCTTTCAGTTACCGATCAATTTTCTTTCTTCCTTCTGGTGGTTTTCCCATATGGCCTATAAAGTTTAGGTTCTTAACAAATAAATATAATTTGGCATTACTGCGTTTTCCCATCTGAGGCAGTTGCCTTCCTGTAAGGGAGAGCAGTCAGCGCTGCTCACCGCTCGTCAGTCGTATCTACAGCGTCCACGCTGACAACAAAAATACCCTTTTCTTCCTCCGAGGGACAGTCAGGACAGTCAATCACAGCACCTGTGCTCTCACCAACAGTTGCTAATACGCGTGTTCCCTTTCTAGAACATAACGGAGCATTCACATTTCAGATGTTATTATTTTTGTGTTATTTCTTTTAGTTTTCTGTTTCAATAAAGTAATAAAGCAAAAATGTTTGAATATCTACTTCAAGTCTGCATATTTAGGCAATAATTGTTGAAGAAAAAAGAGATACAATGCACAAACAAGCGCTGGGCTCACACTGTGACTGATTAACATCAGTCAGATGTCCATGAGATATGCAGCACAATTTATCTGAAATTTAAATTTACTCTGAATGGAATTTATAGAATTTCAGGTTCTACCAAAGGTCTATAATTACCACAAATATGCCTCAAAATACCTCCAGAACTATCTAGAATTCAAAGTATAAACCTGTAGGTAATTGAACATCTATTGTACACAAAAGGAAGACAATAAAAATTACCTGACAACAAACTCATGTTCATAGATAGTAGAGCATGAAATCCGCCATTACTTGGTACGCAGTATAGTGGTCTAGAAGTAGAATATGAAACAACAATGTTTTGTACACTTTGCTAAAAGTGTGAAGAGTAAAAGTATTCATAGTTTAAATGATTACTTAAACTATCTTTACCCCCTCCTTTCAGAATAAACATATACGACATGTATTTGTTGAAGTTATTATTTATTTTTAACTTTAAAACAGTTTTTCTTCTCCTGAATGAACAAGGAAAGTAAGGGAAGTATGAGGCAATTTTTAAGCTTTATAATTCAATATGCAATACAAGGATCTCTTCTGAATTAAACAGGCATTTGTATACAGAGTCCATGAGCCATTTTTCAGTGGCAATTGAATTATCAACTTCAAAATTTTATATGTTGACTGAAGAACTAATTATATCTCTAGCTTTGATCTTTTTCAACTTGATCATACAAAATGTGAAGTTTTGAGAGGTTTTTTGGTTAGTTTTCTTATGTTTTGTGTGCATTGATGTTAAGTCTTCCCGGTATTTTTTATAGAATTCTGCTGGGGGGTGGGTGGTGATAGAGGAATGGGACAGCAGTTAAAACGCTTGCCTTGTAAGCGCAAGGGTTTGGGTTCAATTTCTCAACACCACGTAAAGCTGGGAGTGGCGGCATATGCCTAAAAAGAATCAAACAGGTCAGTTGCCCTGAGTCCAAGCCCAGCCGGGGTTACTCCATGAGTTTAGAACCTATCGGGGCTACAAAGTGAGACTGTCTCAAAACAAAACAAAACAAAACAAAAATCTTGAATCTGTCATATCCAGGGCTCTTCTTGTTTAGAAGTGTTTTTATTACTTCCTTGATTTCATAGGTGGGTATTGGCCTATTCAGATGCTTAATTTTTCCTTCTTTCAATTTTGGTAGTTGATATGTATTTAGGAGCTCATCCATTTCTTTTAGAATTTTGAATTTGAGTATAAATTTTCAAAGTAACTTCTTCTAATCACTTGGATGTCTATGTTATCTGTTGTAAATTCACCTTTTTCATTAGTAACTATTTATGTAGTCTTTCTCTTTTTTGTGAGTTTAGCAAGAAGTTTATCAATCTTAATTATCTTTTTAAAAATAATCTCTTTTATTTTTTAAATTTATATTTCGTTTTCTTCTATGATCTATATAATTTCTCTTTCTCTGTTGTCTTTCGGATTGGCTTGTTCTAGTTTTCCTAAGGCCTTGACGTGTGTGGTTAGATTATTTACCTGGACTTGGTCAGTTCTTTTTATGTACACACTAATTAAAGTGAGTTTCCCTTTCAGCACCACCTTCGTTTTGTCCTAGAGGTTGTGTTTGTGAACTTTTAAAATTTTCTCTTGATTTATTCTGCAACCAAGTGTTTATTTAGAAAAGTATTATTCAGTGTCTATTTTTTTAGGTGGACAAGTACTTTTTTTTCCCACACTTTATTGATATGTATACGCACAAAATTCAAGGTTTACAGTAGAGTTGAGCATTTTGTGCACATAGGCATCTTGTCAAGGTGACAAGGGCTTTCCCACTCTCCTTTTGTCCCTCCCTCTATCCACCCCTCCCCTCCCTGCTCCCCCACCCTACGCCCCTCTTTCACTTTGTCTTTTGTCTTGAGTTCCATAGGTGTTGTGATCTGGGTCTCAGGCAAAAGGAAGAAACTTGAGAACATCATGCTTGGTGAAGTAAGCCAGAAGCAGAAGGTGAAACATCGAACAGTCTCTCTGACATGAGTGTCTATTTTTTTTTGAGTAATATCTTTGTTTTTGCTGAGATTGATTTCTAGTTTTATTTAATCATGGTCTGGCAGGGTACATAGCACTATATCAATTTTCTTGTATCTGTTTAAGCTTATTTGTGTTGCTTAGAATGTGGCTTATTTTGCAGAATGTTTCCTGGGAAGCTGATAAAATATGTATTGTGTTACACGTAAAGGCAAACCTATCATGACAACGACAGACTTCTCATACAATTTCAAAGGGCCAGAAGAGCCTGGAATGAAGTCCTCAAAGCTCTAATAGATTGTAACTATTAATCAAGACTCCTGTACCCAGCAAAAATGTTGTTTAAAAATGAAAAGTGAAATGAAAACCTTCCAAAACAAAGAAACCTTGAAGAAATTTATGTCAATGAATCCAGCACTACAAAAAAAATCTCAAGGCTCTTCTGGATAGAAAAACAGGGACCAATGACAACAACAACAACAACAACAACAAAACCTCAGTGGCAGCTTTATTATTAATAGAGAGAACATCTAAAAAAACAAGTAAACAAAAGAATTCCATATTCATAGGATGGCAAAATGGCAAGACCTCAGACTCACGTATTAATTATAATCCTAAATATCAATGGCCTCAATTTACCAATCAAAAGACATGGATTGGCTAACTGGATTAAAAAAAATACAATCCAATCATATGCTGCTTGCAAGAGATAACATTTCAAACATGGAGGTTAAAAAAAAATCAAAGCGAAAGCCCGGGGTTCTATACTCAGCTGGGGGACAAAAGACTTTAAGCCATAACTGGTCAAAAAACAAACCAAAAACAAAGAAGATTACCTTATTCTTTTAACCGGGGTGATGCAGCAAAAGGTGCTGACAATCATAAATGTATACGCCCTAATCAACGGTGTACCCATCTACATAAAACAGAAACTATCCGACTTCAAAAAACAGATATAACTCCAGCTCTATAATAGCGGGAGACTTTAATACCCCTCTTTCCCAAGAGGACAGGCCAACTAGACACAAAATCACCAAAGAGATCGCAGATCTGAAGTACATCATGAAAGAAATAGATCTGGCAGACCTATAGAGTTCTTAATCCGACAACAGGATGCACATTCTTCTCAGCTGTTTGTAGTCTCTCTAAGCTCATGGCAGGTGCTTCCTCTGGCAGGCCAGCTTCCTTTGTATCACCTCACTGCGGTTATTCAGTAGCATGTTCACTCTCTGCTTCTCTCATGAAAACACTTATGTCCCTACTCTGAAGGCACTGTGTCATCCAGCTTTGCTCTTGCAACAGCACTTCAAGAATTTGCTTTGAGTTTGCAGTGCTGATTGCTGGGAGGCAGGAAGATAATCTGATATTTTTGAGCCTCAGAGCCTAGCATCACACTGGAGAAATAATGTTGAATATATATTTGATGATTGCCATGGTGACTGGGAATTGGCTGAGAAGCTATGTTTTTGCCTTTGTTTGATTTGAACTGAGGTGTATTTTAAAGCTTCTTCTGCTCTTCCTAACCTTTCTGATTTCTTTTTTTTTTTTTAACAAAAGTGTTTGTCTCTATTTAAGTGGCTTTTTCATCTTGTCTTAATAGTTAATTTTACATTAACTGGATTAAATCAAAGGTAAAAAGTTCTAACCTTGTGAAATCTTTATACTTAACAGGTGAAATAAGACCTTTGCAGGGCCAATAACAAATACACTCGCTGACCTAATGGGGCATTATTTCATCGTTTTTTTATTTGCTCAATCATTCAATACATTTCCTGATGAAAGGGCTCACTCTGCCTAGCTTACATATTATTTCTGTCTTTACTGTCTATTTTTTTGAATCATTGCATTTATTCTTTTTGAGTTCATACTTACGAGCACTATACTATTTGGAATTAAATCCATTATCCTTAGATATTATACTTCAGAGAAGCAACTCAACATTCTTGCTTCTTGCTTTGTTTATAGGATAATTGACCTTGTGTAAAAATGTCTTACAAAATTTACTCTGAGTGTTGGCTTGCAGAACACCATTTCTATAAATAATTCCTTTCATACTTTGTTGATCAAAATAGAAGAAACCCTCCAACCATTAGAAGCTTCCCATTTTGGAATGGCAAATGATCACGCAGAGGACAGAAACAGTTATCAAAAGTAGTCATTGAGTTTTAGTAGATTTATCCATTTTCAGGCCTTCCCTTTTAGTACTAAAAGGTGAAGAAGCTACTGCTTTCTAAATAAATACATGTATTTTATTGCTCAAAATGTTAACTATTCATGACTGCAAAAAATAAGTAAACAAATCATAATGGGCGTTGGTTTTCTGAGGGAAACTGGACTTTATTAAAGGACACGAGAGAGGCTGTGCAGTCTCCAGGTGGGCCAGATAATTAGACTCCTAAATTATGCAGCCAGTATCACCAAAAGAATTTTAGGGAATTTTTTTCAAGAAAATCACAACATTTTACTAAGAGAAATCCCCACAGAAGCTTGCACAAAATCTGCCTTGCACACCCAATGTGTGTGATCCCAAAAGGAGGCACTGAGGGGCTTTTATGCAAGTGTCTCTGTGAAGCTACTTGCCTATCTTGTCAAAATAACTTAAACTACAATGACATATTTTGGCTTATTTCTACTATCTTTCAGCAACTAGCCATTATTAAAAAGTAAGCATATCCACTTCCTTCTGCAGCAAACATCACAGTTCAGTGTTTAATTATTAAATGTAATTCATTCTTGGTCTGGCTTTCTTATTCCTATCATAATCTTAAATTGATATTTGATATTTAAGATTATGAAAAAAATTACCTCCACAGTCCCACTCCGCATGAAATAGTAAATGATATGGGAATGAATGGATAAATGTAAACCGAGATATAAATGACACAGCGAGAAATGAGGTTCTGAATGTACTATATACCCAGTATCTACAGCCTAAAACGAGATCATGAGTAGACTTGGTAACTGCTTTGACCTGATTTTCAACGTCATCCTCATCCGGCACCTCAGTTGATCCTGACGCTGTATGTGATGAGGAGATAAAATTTTCACTGTGGAGGCATCTGAGCTTTGATGGTACTTGCTGAATGAAGAAATAATCCATGCTCTTTGACTATTGGACAGACTGACAAGTACCTAAGACTAGCCCCTTTACCATGAGTCAGGAAACAGCCCTAGTATGTTAAATGTAATAAGATAGCAGACATTGGTTTTGAGTAATCAGTTCACACTATGTATATTTACACAATAACTGTTTTTCATTCTAACAATGCATGTCCTGTGTGTTTATCTTTATCACGAACTCAGCTATTTTAGCCATTTTAGAAGATCAAACTTTCTTTGATTCCACATTCTGAATGCACTGCAAGGCAAGTCTACGTAGACATCAGCCAGTGAAGTGAACATGGAGCTCAGGGTAAACTGGTAAAGGAGAAAATAACCAGAAGAGCCAATGGTGGATGGACAAGAAGGTAGGCTTTAGGATTGTGACTGCAATAAGAAGAAATGAGTTTGATTTTATAAAGTGCTCTGAGCTCCTTATACATGGACCTGAATGGGAAAAAATGTATAGCTTTATTTTTTATCATAACTTCAGTGTTACGAGCTGCAGATGCCTCACCAATATGAACCAGGTATTAAATCATTGTTTTACTACATCCCCAGTCACGACGTTTCTCCTGCTGAACCTACAAGTTTACTACTTCTTATCTCTGCCCTTTATATACAATGTACTGTTAATGGGGTCAATTCTTTATAGCAGGTAATATTTTCAAGCCTCTTTAAAATGATGTCAGCCCATCCAAGATTTTTACACAGGAAAGTCGACAAAAATTTAAAGCTCTTTCTCATACTCTTCAACTTCATAGAAACCCTAAGAAGAATCAAATGACGAGAAGAGACAATTGAATTAAGGGGTAATAAGAGATTGAGTTCCAAGTTTTGTAAAAATTACTGCTACTGCCTAGAAAGATAAATCCCACGAGAGATAGGCAGTAGTCAACCAGGCAAAACTGTCCTGCGACACTGTATGTAGTATCTCCCTGGCATCATCTATATTGGGGTGGGCTTTTCAGTGATGCCATTGTCTTTAGGACACTCAGAGTTACAATTGCACCAAAGTCCAATTCGACAGTCCAGTGAGATGATTGGTGTTAGTTACTGGAGTCCGGGTGAGGAGTTACCTACAGAAGTGCAGAGGAAAGACTACGGAAGGCAAGTGGTGGGGAAGTTAGTTACAACCCTATGGGTGACTCAAACGGCAATTGTATTGCTGGAAAGCCCAGGCCACCGTAGGTGAACACCCATATACCACCTCCTGGGGCTCCTCTGCCTGGTCAGCTACTGCTTGTCTCTTTTGTGAGTTGCCTCTCTGGACTAGATAGTTCTTCTTCAGGACTCATTTTTTTCCTCTAGTCTGTGGTTTCCTTTCTCAATTGTTCTCAAGATTTCTCTTTCAAAGCAGCTTCGATTCGTTCTCATTTATAGCTTGCTTCTTGTCCTGGGGCTTACATCAGCCTAACACAGTCTTTAGATCATCAGTTCACCATGAAATAATATTAATTCTTAAAAAAGTATTTCCTTTGAATTTTGTTCCATTGACTAAAAGACGCCAAACAATATCATTATGTAAAGTGTAATTGTAATGTACAGTTCTCCATTAAATCTTATGGTGCCTAATGCAAATCATTTCAAGCAATCCGACAGGCCTGAGTCAGGTAATCTGAGTTTTCTTTAAATTGTAGTACACAGGCTTTCAAAATATCACCAACAGGCTACAAAAGTTGTATGTTCACTCTTTCAGTTCTAGGATGGACACAGGATGATTGAATATATTTGTTAACAACTGAAGAACACAATATGCATTTGATTATACTCTAGAGAAACACAACTCGGGAAGTTGTAGGAAGGGTCATGGAACTTTCCCACTTAAATTAAATTTAACTATGAGGATACCCTTTCTTGAAAATATTACTACATCTGTTTATTTTGATGATAGAAGATGCGTACGAATGCACAGAATCTGGTACCAGTGGACAGCTTTTTAGGATGAGATCAAACACGCTGTCAAGTCCTCACCTATGTGCAGTCACACACTTTTTGAACACAATTGAAAGAAGCGACTGACCTTCCCAAGCAGCATCTGTATACCAAGTTCTAGTCTAAATTGCTTCCATGAATGATACTTTGACTAAGACTTTTTTACAATGATTGTTGAGCTTTGTTAAGCCTATTAAATTAAAACTAGCCCCATTTTATAAAAAATAATTAAGGCATAACTGAATTTTTCTTTATGTCATAATTAAAGAAATTCTCTTTGGAAATGGCCACAGGACAAAATTAAAAGTGTGAAATATAATTTTTCTTAAAACATAATCATATTAGTTTTTAAATGATATTAGGAATATAAACCATAGATTAAATCTCCAAGTGAAAGATTAGAAAATATATCCATATGATAGATGAAAATATCCTTACATTTTATGCATTGTAGAACTATCACAGTAAAAATAGTTTAAAGTTCTAATTTGTATGTATCTCAAACTTTAAAAGTTAAATGTGGTTTCTCTGGCTCGTATTTTCATAGAAGTCTATCATATATATATATTAAACAGTTACATTTTCTTCATCTGAAAAAGTGCACTTTCTCAAAATAGATTTTAAATCTTTGTTTGGATTTAGGCTCACTTTGGAATAAAATAATAGATATTAATTGGAAATAAGTTGTGGTAATATGGAGTAAAAATACTTGACATTGTTTTGAGTAAAAACTTGATTTTCCTATTACATAGAAAATTATATTTTAATTTTCAAACACATATTTCCATATATTGTATAATTATTCAGGTAACACCTAAAATTCCTTTAATCTACTTATTGAGTATTAGAGTGTTACAACGATTTTGGCTATTGTTGGTACACTATAACTAAAGTGAGTTTTTTTATTTATAAGCATAATTTAGAGTATCATTTGTAAGTGTACATTTTGTAGAGCTGAATATGCAGCATGTAATGACATATCTAATAGAAGAATGACTTATGTGAAAGAGAAAAATATGATACATAAAACAACAGGTGACAAAGCTAAAGTATTCATCCATTTTTAAATTGTCATTGATTTTTTAATTTTTTCAACCTCTGTAATTGCTGAGTGGAAAACAACCTAAGTAAAGAAACTGTCCACTACTTATCTGACTCTCATTGATTCTGATTTAAGGTATTTCTTTTCTAAGCTTTTCTAGGGGAAGAAGAAAACATTTTGAAATGAAAAATATTTCAGTTATCCATCTTGGAGGCAAGGTACAAAAACAGCAATGGTAAGATCAATAGTAGAATATTTTTAATAGATAAATTTAGTAATAATACTAGTAACACCACAGATAAATTTGATGGGGCATATTCTGTGTACTTATACAGTTTTAGCTGCTGTGTGTATAATTACTCATTTAATCATTCACAATAGTCTAGTGAGGTGGTTAATTATTGCTAATTTTATTTCTCAGATGGTAGAACAAAACAACAAAAAGGTTAAATAACTTATCTGAGGAAATCCAGCTACTTAGTACTACAACCACAATAAGTATTTAGTCTCCATAGTCCTAAACCCTTTGCTTTTAGCCACCATCTTTTATCAGTTTCAGAAAAAAATTTCTTGAATCCAGTTGGTCAGCCATGTTCACTTTCGAAACTGTTCCTCAGAACCCTGCCTGTGCAGGAAGAGGTGATCCTGGGGAGCTCTTTGAGGGTTGCACCTGTACCTACACATCCCATCTTTCCTACCATTTTATCTCTGTAGCATTGGCACAAAGAGGGTGGTGCACTCAAGCTTAGAGAACCCACAAGTTCACCATACTGTATGGGACAACCTTCCCTCTGTTTTCTTGAGAATCATTTTACTGAGGTACCTGCTGTAATGTCACCTTTTCATAAAATTCGTCTCATTGAGTATGAGACCCTATACTTTCTGTCCTTCTGGTTCTGGCTTGTTATATTGTTTCTTTGCAGCATTTTGCTCTAAAATTGGATTTTATTTATTAAATGTGTGACTCACTGTCTACATTATAGAGTTTGTGACAGAATTTTCTTTGCACACTCGTGTATTGCCAGTGGCTAGAAAAGTGGTATTGAGTAGAAAAAAATGGCTAAAACAAGCAGTCACTGAATGAATGCACACATGGAGTGAATTCACGTCTGAAGACATCATGGAGAACTCATACTGATTGTTAATTTTAGGAAGGAAAGTTGAATAGATAAAGAATGGAGCAAAGTGAGGTTACAGTCCTCTATAGAAGTTTATGTTTTTATTTTTAGTTATAGAAAAACAGTAAGCGGCTACTTTCTATCTCAAATCAAGCTTTTTTGTGAAGTGTATGAAGAAAACTATATGCATGTAATACATGTACAACTAGAAATTATTTGCCAATATAAAATCAAAATTTTACTTCCAACTCAATTGCAAATTCTGTACCTTTCAAAAGAATATTTCTTATATGCTGAAATTATAACTGATAAAATCCATAAATTTGAGATTGATAAATATCATGTACTACCACAACAGCGAAGCTGCCTTGATTTAATACAATTTAATGATGATCAGATACTGCATTTCAGAAATCTGAGCTCTCTTATTGAAGGACTATTCTTTTTTTAATGGTAGGGTGATATTAATGGGAAGAAAACACACCTCTTTTAAGCAGACTACGTGCCACTATTAATTGAAAAATCCATAAGATATAACATTAAATATTCATTTTCCTTTATTATTTGTCAACCTCTCTGGAAATATTCTATTATTTCTATTATTCTAAACTTCACCTTTACTGTAAATATTCACAAGCACTAAGTTTGTTCATAAATATTATAAATATTTGTACTTTCGTTTTCATAAGGAAAATGAGCAAATGTAGTTATTTAGTTATATCATTAACATTTGAAAAGCCTGAAATACACAAAGCATTGTGAAATGCAAATGAGCAGAACTATGCGCTTTCTCTCCAACTATAGTAATATTAATCATGTCACAAGTTTTTCCAATAAAATGATTAACAAATTATTTATTAAAGATAATGTTAAAACGATCTCTATGACAAAAATATTAAAACGTTCTCACCATAGATCTTTCATTAAGATAATAAAACACAGATCTTCACAGAATTTTATATGTGCATATGTATATATAATGCACTCAACGACACTGTGAACAAGCCCTTATTTTAATCACATCCTGCAACTGAAGTTCATCATTCGTTTTTAAAATATCAAACTCTTATTTTTCTGCTCCAATTTTCTCCACTGATTGTGTTTTCACTTCAGCGACAAATCCTTCCTCTAGTTGCCTCAGGCTGTAATATTCACTCAATTTCCCCCTCCACAAAAAATCTAGCATTCAATAATGTTAATGAATTCATTTTAAAGAGCTTCATTTACATAAGCAGAACTTCATTACCAGAGCTGGAATGTATGCATTCATTCATTCATTCATCCATTCAATTATTCTTCCCTTTCTTCATTTACCCACTTTTCCACTTGTTCAACACACACTTAATGATATTTTTGTGAGGAGAGACATTTTAGTAAAGAATGCAATTGTACAAACAGGGGAGTTCATGGTAAAGTCCTGAGACACTTGTGCTCCAGTGAAGTGCGGTAACTACTTAGGTCGTAAGACAGAAATTGGGAGATGTGTTTGTAGCAGGAAAAATTTAGCTACCTTGAATGAACTCTGAAAATGTGGTAAATGCTAGAGAGTAAGAGGGAGTGAGAGCTACATTGCTTAGGACAGGCTTTGACTTAGAGGCGCTACTGCTGAAAAAAAATTATCACAAGAGAATCATGGCCCAGTCTGCATGTGTAGAGGCTATTTCTGATGCCATGCTGAGAATATAGGACAAGATGCAAGAATGCAGATAGGAATAGTAGACATTAGAATAGTTACATCACAATAGCCAAGTTCAGGAGATAGGTAATCACAAGAGGAAAAAAAAAGATCAGTAGTCTTATAATAGCAGCAAATTCAATTGTATTTTTTGATGGGCAAAAGAAGATATGAATTTCAAAATAAAGCACAAGGAGCAGCAGCAATTGCAGTAAAAACTAAGAGTTAGTTCAAATTTAACATTAAGGGTAGAGCAACCAAGACTTTCAAGTGCCTGGAAGTTCAAACATGGGCGATAATTTGAAAGTGCCCAGAATATTCTAACTTCTGATCAACAAACTGCAGATTTAGAGGTTTCCTGACCAGATCCAGGCCCTAAAGCTTATCAGAAGTCAGGGTATCTATATTTATGATTTCACTTTTACTATAACAAAAGTATATAGGTCAATGCCAATACATGAGATCCACCCAGCAGAACTGAGGCCTGAGAGATTTCCAAGCAAAAATCTTCCATTTTCTTAAAGATGTATTAAATTTTTAGCATCTGCACAAGGAGATACGTAAATAGAGTATCAGTAAACCAGAAGGTTCATCCAATTCTCATTGTCTAGAGATTTTATTGGAGTGTCATTATGGAGACATGCTTATCAGAATTATGATCCATGTGAGGTCACAACCAGCTATTTCTTCTACCCAGAAGTCAAACTGGAATATCCAAGCTCAAAACATCAATTCTTTAACCCCATGATCGATCTTTACATGTGGCTAGTCTTCCATTTAAGACTACTAGATGTGACTACCTTTGACTCATTTCAGTAGAGTGAATGTAGAACAACAAACATACTCTTCTAATTTGTGAAATTTCAAAGGTGCAGAAGTTATTTACCATGAGCTTGTATGCAGACCAGATTTTTGGGCAGATTAGATTAAAATTTTAACTTACTACTTCTGTTACTACAACTCTATGGGATAACTAAAATAACGTTATTAAATTAATTAAAAAGACTATGCATACTTAGATAGCTATTCCATAGAGCTGAAAATACATTTCACAGCCAAATGTGTTCTCTTATATACAGTAACTTACTTATTAGACATGATATCTCTGTTCGGCTGTTATTTCTGTATTATAAATTGAGCCACAGATTAAATAACTTGTTTAAAATGAAATAAGGTATACAAAGTGGATTGGATCCCCGGGAAATGATCTTTATTCTGTGCTTTTAGAGGCAATATTGTGTTGCTCGTATATAAGGAAACCTGATAAGACATCTGGAAAACAGGAAACCAGCACTAAGAATTAGGATAGAATAGGAACTGGTTGCCAACTCTCTTAATTTTCTAAGATTCTCTACCACTGAGCTCACAGGGTTCAGTCACACCACGGAGGAGTCTTGAAGCTAATTGATTTCATTTGGACATTTCATGATACTTCGGAATTTTGTTGTTTCTTCAGTCTGTTTTCTCTCCTATCTCTTAAACCACTGTTTTAAATGTTCTTTACACTTTTAAATTGTGTTTAGAAATAGTGATAAATCCTTATTCTGCTACAAATTTTGAAAGAGAATTCTATGATCTTCAGGTATTTTAAAACATATATGTTTGACAACAGATTGAGACATCATATTTCTGGCCCTTGCAGAATTCCTTAGCTTCATGTCAATAAAATTGCGCATCTTACTAGAGGCAAACATTGATTTCTTTTTCTAGATGACCACAGGACCTAACAGTAGGGGATTCAAATGGATAGGAAGGAAGGGAGGACAGCTATTCCACAGAGCTGAAAACACAAAATGTATTTGTCTCTATAGTACCTAAAGCTATCACATTGAGTGAACATAGTGCTAAAAGAAATTGTTCATGGAACAGTAGATAGTAAAAGCAGATACACTTCTTAGTATCTAGGACTGAAGTCTGTACTAAAGTTTCTCTATCTTCCAAATTCATATCACCAGGTTGGAAATGTAAAAAGTTTAGAGAGTCAAGACCAAAGTTCTGATGAAAATTAGAAGTGTTCATTTGCAGAATATATGGTGCTGTAAGAGTTATATCCCCCCACTTTTTTTCCTTTTATGAAACAGGGTCTTACAATGTAGCTCAGGCTGGTCCTGAATTCATCTTGTGGCCCAGGCTGTACTTGGACTCACGGCAACTCTACTGGCTCAGCCTCCTGGGATTACAGGTATGCAACATCATTCCTGGGTTTTTATGGTGCTGGGGAATTGAACTCAGAGCCTAGAGCTTGCAAAGCAAGTGCTGTAACTGCTGTGCCATTCCTCTAGCCCACATAATTATATTTTCTTTGCCCCTCCAAAAAGCAGAGTAGATTTCTAAGCAGTGTTTTGGGATTCAATGATTTGAGACCTGGTTTTCATGATAGCTAACACCAGTTGTCTGAGATTATAAAATTTTCATCACTAAATATTATACATACATTTATTGAACTACATTTTTATTTTTAACATAATTTATTACATTTATAGTTTAATTCTAATTACTATTTATTATTTTTATCAATATCATGGTTTTGGAGCTTTTTGAAATGTGTGCCTATTTGGTTTATAATCCTTATAGAATGTGAGATGGTAGATATTCACCAACAGAGTTTCTTTGAACACAGCTTTAAAAATGTCAGTATGATAAAAAAATAAACAGCCAAAATCTAAATTGGTAAATCAAATGTTTTCACATTTTTCTTTCAAACCAGATTTTATCAAATATTTATGTTAGAAGAATATGGAGCTTACTACATCTGAGATTAGATTTGTATCAATACACATATGTAGGTGATATTATAGAGTATTACACAAAATTGTTTGTTAAAGTAAATTCACCATTTTAATAAAAACAATATCTCTATACTCCAAACACTATTCTTGGCCAAGCATTTTCCATGAATTACTATTTTATGCTTTATAAGTAAATTCTTAGGTGCTCATATAGCTTTCAGAGATACTATACAATTTTCAGTGATTTTTTCTGATTGTTTCGATTTCTGATTTAGTAACTTTTTTCCATTTTGTTGATATGTATACGTGCAAAATTTAAGGTTTACAATGGAGTTGAGCCTTTTATGCACATATGTATCTTGTCAAGGTGACAAGGGATTTCTCACTCTCCTTTTGTCCCTCCCCCTACATTCCCCTCCCTCCCACCTCCCCTACCCAACCCCCCTGTTTCACTTTTTTTTTTCATTTTCAGTTCAGTAGGAGTTATGCTCCGGGACTCTCATATCAGAGAGACCATCCGATGTTTCACCTTCTGCTTCTGACTCACTTCACTAAGCATGGTGTTCTCAAGTTTCTTCCATTTGCCTGTAAAAGCCTCCACACTGTTGGACTTTATCGATGTATAGTATTCCATTGTGTATAAATACCACAGTTTGTGTATCCATTGGTCTGTTGATGGATATTTTGGTGAGTTCCATATTTTAGCTATTACTAGTTGTGCTGCTATAAACATGGATATGCATACATCTCTGCTGTGTGTTGTTTTGGCCTCTTTTGGATATATTCCCAAGAGGGGTGTCGCTGGATTGAAAGGGATATCTATTTCTAGTCTTTTCAGAGCTCTCCATTCTGTTTTCCAAAGGGGTTGTATAAATTTAATATCTTTTTCTAATGAGGAAAATAACAACTCTTTGGTACAAAGAATAGATACAGTTATTTTTAAAAAAGACACTTTGTAAAGTTAGCATGGTTAACTAGAAAATTCAACAAAAAAAGATAATACAAAATTAGATCTTTTTAACCCTTGAAGCAATTAGAAAATAGAAAATATTTGGTGAAAATAGGAAAGGAAAGAGGGAAGAAGTGCCTAAATAAAAAATATGGAAGAAATAAATATTTAAATATGCTTCCTCATAACACTTTAATAAATGTATTTTTGTATTAGCTAGGAGTCTCTTAAGGAACAGACTCAATAGGAAAGGATATGTGAAATTATGCAAGATTGAGTATTTATTAGCTAGGCTTACGGAGCAGAGGCAGAAAGCTCAAAATTGCTGTCTGTAGAATTAGGGACAGGAGATTCCAAAAGGATGGTTTAAGTCCAAAGGCAAAGGACAATACTAAGCTCTTCTGAAGTGACCTCTTCCTTCTTTCTCTTCTTATTCTTTTCAGACTACAGATTTATTGATGGGGCTTGTCCACATCTTGGATGAGTGTTCTTCCACTGGTTTGCTGTCCTGTATGTCCATCATCTGTAGACAAACCCAGAACTGTGCTTTACTAATCTGGTACATGTTCTGCATTCAAGTAGACATAACATGATCAATGATCACACCTTTACTTCCCAAAATCCACTAGATTTTTAGGAGAGTATATAAACGACTTTACCTCTAAAAAGATTCTAAGACTCTGAAATGAAATTAGAAAAATCAAGATGGATGTCTAGTTGTTAAATTATGCCCTGCTGGGCTTTATATCAAGTTACTGTAAATAAAGGCTTCTTGTGTGATATAGTGTGTCCTCATACCAATAGCACATGTGTTAAACAGAGGAACTTCATTGCTATCTCGATCAAGGATGAAGGAATTTTCCTTGCCCAACTCAAGTTTTGTCTTAGCATCCTTCAAATATAGGGGAACAGTAATTTCCTATTCCTTATAATGAGAAAACATCTATTCATTGCACTGGTCATAATTAAAGCTATGATTTCTCAGATTCTCTGGGGAAATTGAACATCATTGTAAAACACGGGAAGCTTCATTGTCAATCTAGTGTGGTAAAGATACGTAAAGTGACCTAATCATTAGGAGTCAAAACGGGCCTAAAATTGAGAAAAAATGATTATGATTTTTAAATAAGTAAATATCATAAGTGTTCTGTCTTAATTACTTTCTCATTGCTGGGACTGAATATCTGACATATACAACTGAACAGAGGAAAGGTTAATTTTATCTCACTGTTTTGAGTATCTCGTTCTGTTCATGGGTAGCTGGAAATGGCAGAAGCCCATGGAAGTGGCAAATCCGGAGGAAAGCTGTTCACAGCCCGGCAGGGAGAAAGCCGAGTAAGCAAGGAAGGATGGAGCTAGCATGTATCCTTCCAGGTCGTGCCCCAGTGATGCAGCCCGTGAGGTCAAGCTCCAGTGCCCCACCCCATCCAACCAGGCCACGCCTCTTAACAGCACGTGGTTTTATAGGTAAGCCACCGCAACCAAAACGAATGAGGTTTTTAGGAATCACTCCAGGTCCAAACCACAGCAGTTGCTGATATTGAAGTGGCATTCTAAGAAATTCACATGTACAAACTCATTTAATTTAACAGCTCCGTGAGGGTTAAATTAGTAACTCCTTTACATAAGCTCTGAAACTGACAAGTTCAGTGAATTTCTCCAGTCACAGAGCTAGTAAGAGGTCAAACGTACCTCTAGTTTGAACGGAGAAGGGGGAAGCTTTTCCTCTGACTGCTACATCTGAGTTGCCTTATGAGCAATTGATGTGTAGTGCACATATCTGAAGTTATACAGCTGTCCCAGATACCATCATGTTTTTCAGCTATCATTGTGGAGTTCATTAAGATGTGCTGACAAGGCCCATTCCTATGAATTCTAAAAAATGGTAGGTGATGAGACATTTATTTTACAGATAGAAATGACAACAGAAGAAGCTGTAACCCAATCTTCTTGGCTCCATTACAGGAGGAAAATATAATTCAGAACAATGAGCTCCAGTTCTGTAAAAGAAAATAAGTTTTATATTCAGGAGGGGAATCAAAGATAAATTCCATTTGGTGAAATAATCTGCATTTTCAAAAGACTGAGAAGCATCCACTTGGTCACCAAGGCTTAATAACTGGTCAAATTAAAAGACACGATCAATTGTGATGTAGGTGAGCCCAAGTGTCCTCAGAATGCTCACAAATTTTTCTTATTTTATGTTTGTAATGCTCTACGAACTGGAATAATGTCTATAAAGTTAGTACAGCTATTTCTTATTGACAATAGTCCTCTATCGTGCGTTCCTTTTCCTTTGGACATCACCTTTCTTGGCTCCTGTCCTCATCAGCTCCTTTGGGTGGCATTGGCCCCACCCCTCCCACTGTGTCACACCACATTCGCTTGTCTCCCACATCTTAAGATTTAGCAAATATTTGATTAAGGCATGAATAAGAATGGTATTTGTTTATCATTTAGCAGCATTCCTCAAATCCCTACCTATCTAATGCAGAATTAAAATTATAGGTAACTGTTCTATTCTAAATTCTATAGTATGCATTAGATGGCACCCATGGCAAGCTTAGCTTCAAAAGGAAAAGTATAAGAAGACCTCTACACTCATTAATAGGAAGATATCTTAGATGGGAGGAAACTAAGGGACTTTTGAGGAACTGGATCATTTTAGCTACTTGCTTTGAATCAATGATTTCGTGCAGCTCTCGGTGGCATTTCCCAACAGTGTGGCTCCACATTTGTGAAGGTGAAGCTGTACTTTTATCAAAACAGTAACTTGGCAACCTACCGTGCCCAGTGATTCTGCAGTAAGTACTCCCAATTTGTGTATAATGATTTCTCTGAGTACAAAAACCTTAATTCCCTGTTATTTTCTAGTTCAATTTCATTAAACTCAAAATTGATTTTTAATACGCTTTATGTATGTGCTAAAATTCCCAAGCACTTTGAAGACTTAAGATGCCTCATTTTAAATAAAATGTGATCTTTATTGCCATTTACCTTTTTTTGGTATGAACTTACTTGGTAACTCACTAGGCAACATGCTAAAAAACTATTCTACATTGTCATTTTCTTTTTTCTTTTACTTAAATCATTTACTATATTATCTATAGATTAAAAATGTCAAAATGTTCCTAGAGACAATTACTTTAACAGCTTTTGATAAGGAAGGAAAATAATTCCAATGGTTTATGGAAATACATGTCACCAAACGTTAACTGTTGTCACTGCCGTGATGAAGTAAATACGTCAGAAGGGACACTTGCTGGGGTGTATAAAATAGTTCCATGCGGGGGACAGGTGCTGTGTCTCAGTGGTGGAGCACTTTCTCAGTATGCTTGAAGCACTGAGTTAAACTCCCAGGGGAGGTTAAACACAAAATGCAGTGCGGGTGACTGGGAGAGGATAGGTGTGACTTTGTGTTTGGAACAGGGGTGGCACGAATGGCAGCCCTACCATGAGTGTCACATGTATGCCTGAGAGAGAAATTAGTGGTGGGCAATTATCTCCTCCTCTCAAACCTACTGAAAACATTTTGGCCAAGAGTGCTTGGAGTTTTACATGGGAAAATATATTTATCTGACTTCCTGTTTACCACATAGAGGCCAGATTGCAGACTGGAGCAGTTTGGTTCCTGACCACAAGAACTACTTGATGGGAAAAAGAGCAAAAAAAGGAATCTGCTTAAGGCGGTCTACTGGCAGTCTGAAGGGAGTGCCATTCTAGGGAAAGAAATACCCCTTCCTCCCCAGAGATGTAGGCAGAGTGGCCAGCAAAGGGGCCTTGGATACATCACAAAGCTTTTCACGAACAACACAGATTCCAACTTCAGTCAGATTTGGAGAGTGTGAAACCACCCATCACTGCGTTTGAGTACAACATTCCGAGGCTCTGTCCTGGAGACTCACCATAGGACTTGCCCTAGGGGCCAATGGGAGCCCTCAAGGGGAAAAAGTATGACCAAAAAGTTTTAAGAGGAGCGTGGGACACAAATGTATAGTTAAATTTTTATTCTCATTCCATAAATTGTGTGCATTTTGAAGGAAGAAAAGCTATATAATCATATTCCAAATAGTTGTTAGAAATTGTGGTGAGCGAAAGCACTAGAAGAAAACTTGCTTGAGCCCTTTCAGTGTTGAGGCCAAAAGAATTAAGCCTAAGCTCATTATAATGGCTTATGATAATCCATCATCCTATAATCATTTGCCAAATAAACAAGCAATTCAGTCAATCATTGAATTGATGTGTTGTTAATCTCTGAGATATTTGATACATGCAGAGAAAAACAGGTTCTTTTCTCAGCCTGATAGATCTGGACTCTTGGCAAGGCAAACCTTCCGTGCCCCCATATAAAGTTTCCTCAAATCTCCTATTTATATAGTGTTTCTTCACATTGAAGGAAAACAATCTGTCAAAGCTCTCAATTAATATACACGAAATATCCATGATGTTATATGTGTTGATATAACACAAATATACAGCTTGATGTTTATTCTGCCAAGGTCTAATCCACAGAGTCTGGACCACATTATTTTCTTATACGCCATTTTCCCGGAGTTCTTTTCAAAATCAAAAAGGAATTTTTCCCATTAAATTCATTTATTATTACAATTTAACGGTATTAAGTAATGATCTCTAGGATAAGGATAAGCATAGTTTCGTTTGTGTTTTTAAATAAGGGGAAGCATCAGCGATTGTCTGAATTGGTCTAGTAAAATGAATTTGCATTCTTGCAATGCAGGCTGTGTAACCATTCAGGAAAGCTCAGAAAGATTTAAACACATCCCTGAAACGTGGCCATGAATGAAATTGCCTAGGAAAGAATTCAAATTAAGGTTCCAAAAAGAAAGGGGGGAAAAACTTAAAATAGTGTGAGAGTCCTTTTTAATATACATATTGAGTCAACTTAACAGGGAAGAAATGATATTTTTTTTCTCACACACTTATCTTTGGGAGTTTCTCTAAACATACAATATGTGTATTTGATTTACTGCTAAGTTACCTGATCACTGCTAAATTGCTTCAACATGTGGAATCTCAGGGTTCTGAGATGCAGAGAGACTAAATTCAAGATTAAATTAGACTCTTTCAGAGAGAATCAAGGCATTCCACTTTCTCTAATTTCTTTACAGTTATTGACAATTAATCAGGGGCTACCTTCTAAGCAAATCCTGCCCTGCCACAGATTCCTGCAAGAAATACTGAATCTATTTCATCACTGGGATACTGACAGAGAGTGTCCGGGGAACGTTGGTGCCTTTCGTCAAGTACAAGAAAACAATCAGCCATTTTGTACACTTTATTTTTGTCATTATCTACTTGGAAATCCTCTTTGACTTTGGGTCTTAACTACTAATTCTCTCATGTTTTTTAACTGCTTGATTGAATTTTCCTCTGTTTGGGTATGTCTTTCTGTGATATCTTCTGTGTAATTTTCTTGAACTCTATTATCTGCTGTGCTATATTAGCTTTTCCTTCTTACCAGTTTTATATTACCTATTTGTTATTTTTAAATAATATTTCTTTACCTCCAATTTTAATAGATTCCTTCTTTGGCAAATTCCTATCTTTTATTTTTATTTTGTGAACTAAATAAGCTTATTTTAAATTGTATTTGCTCTTTGTTTGATCTTCATAATTTCCTTGTAGGATTCTAGAATCAGGTAATCAAGGTTACTCAGGTATATGTTAATAGCTGTTAATTTGGGAATTTAAAAATTATGCTGATTATTTGCAACTTTTTATGTGAAGTTTAGGAAACAAATCTTAAATTGTTTTCTTCGGATTTTTTTTACTTATCCCTCAGGCCTCCTGAGAATAATAATGGTAAACTCAAACACATTTTCAAAATCAAATTGGTCCCATATATCATAGGAATTCTGGTCTAAATCTTTGTGAATATAGATTGCCAATGAGAAATCTCCATAATAATTCATTTCCTACTACACCAGAGTTAGAATAAAATTCTTTATATCCATCTCTAAGAAAGATTTTTTTGCCACCCTGAATGCCAATGATAAGTGATGAAGGCTTTGTATTATGATTTCTGTCCAGATTTTTGTTAGTCAATCCTGAGATTTTGTGTGCTCATTTTCAACATATCATCACTTCAAATGTATGGGATCTTCCAGTGCTGTAGTATGAATGCCCCGATTATTGCTAAGTTGTTTCTCTAAATTATTATTATTACACCAGAGAGACTACAAGAATTGTGTGTGGCATGCATATACCCAGGTATGCATTATACACACAAATTAGTATACACAAGTTCTAAGAGCAATATCGTCTGGTGTTGTTTATTTACCCCACAATAGTTTAAATACTAACACTTTCCATTTTTTTTTTTTTTTATGAAATGAGTAGCCCAATTCACTATTTTTGTATATGTACCGCCTAAGGTCACCCAACAAAGAAGTGGATTTGGAGTTATGAACTCAGACGAATTTTCTGATTTTCATTCAATCATACATCCATTATGAATGTTTTAAAATAGGGTTTCTTTGTTCATCTAAAATCACAAAAGTTAAATTTCAAGCTACTGGTTAGTCTCGAATACGGTGTTCTTTTAATAAAGCTATAGAATATTGTTTCCTTAGAAGAAAGAGAATAGTATAGAATTCTGAGCATTGCTTATATAATCAGTGGGAAATAATTTATATTACATCCAGAGTATTTAGAAGATGATTTTTGATCACGACTTTTGCTGCATTAAAAATCACTCCTATGATTCAGCTTTCTGGCCCACTAAATGCCAATATTTTTGAATGTTGAAATGTTTATGGCACTAACTGGGATATTTTTCTGTGACTGACTAGATCAATGCATCTGTTGCAGGTTTCAGATCACCTTTTCATGACAGATTGACCGAACAGCTCAAGAAACTTGGCACAAAACCATTTAACGTTCTTGATTCAACTGAAAAGTTAGATAAAGCTTTGTGAGCTTTAATTTTGACAACATTTATATAGAAGCAAATAGGCCTCTTGTAAAATACATGGAACATGGGATGAATAAAAATTTAAAGTTTATTTAAGCTACTAAGTAAAGTCTATCATATTTGCTTAGGGAAATGGAGAAGCAAGTCACTGAAACAGAGATTTAATTCTTAAAAGACATCTTATTTTTTACTTGTACTTTGTTTACATTTCTCTTTGTCCTTCCTGAATTTTTGTCACAGAAATTTGCACTGCATTATTTGTCATTTCTGTGCTTGCCACACAAATACTCGTTATGTTTTCTTATCCTAATTTGCTTTATGTTCCATATTCAATATTCTTATTTTATAAATATTTTTATTTGACATAACTTTTTTTCTAAGCTAAAGCATTTTGGTTTCCTTAAACATTTGATTCAAAAAGAGAAAGTGGAAACAAATATTTACAAATTCCAATCCCTGTGGAGCTCTTTAATTTGAGCTAAAGACATCAACTTTATAGCAACAAAAGTCCTTCTTCATGATTAGATGTTTAGATGTACGAGTACAGTGGTGGTTAGTAACAAGGTTGTGGATCTGAAACAAGCTGTTCTGATATTCTTGGCTCCTTATCAAAAGTGAGAAAGCAAAAGTTATCTAGTAGGGCTACTATCAAGAGGTTTCTCATTAGTACATATCTTGTAATCCTTGTGAAAAGAGTTTAGAATTATACTAAACAAAGAACTCTATGTGCATAGTAGCTTACTTACAGCCACAGCTGTTGCTTACATTCTATTCTATTGACCGCTATTCCTTCTTGTCTGATTGTTGTCCAGCACCAAGGAACAATGGCTAAGGAGCCTGTTCTGCTATGGGAGTGAGTTTTAGTCTCTACCCTCTTACTTAGTGCACGATACTGTGTCTCCCAAAAGCCTCATGCATTTGGGTGTTACAGGTGATCTGTGGAACTGTATGCTTTTGGGAGAGTGGGGTTTGGTTTGGAGGGGTGGATTATTGGCATTTGACGGATTATAGGTGCGTGGTAGAGGACCGACAAGTGGGAGATTATAAATAGTATGCGTGTGGATTGGATTACAGGTGTCTGGTGAAGGCTTACACTTTGATGGAAGGGGTGGAACATTGAGGCTGGACTCAGAAAGGGTGGATCATTGGGATGGGACCTGGAAGGATATATGCTGCTTCTTGCCTTCATTCTTGGACTTAATTTGACTTGACTTGACTGGACATGACTTGACTTGACTTCCAGTGTGCATGTCATGAAAAGCTACTTCTATTTCTGCCTCTGCCATGCGCTTTCAGTGTTTCTGGACACCACTGAGTGGATTGTAATTTATTTGAAACTGTGAGCTAAAAGAGTCTTTCCCTCCCTGGATTTATGCATGTTTGGTATTGAGTCACAGTAATGAAAAATAACTAAGACAGGCAGTTTACTTTTCTTTGAGTAGTTTCTTCATCTTCATAAAATGAAATGAATTCTTAACTGAGATAATACATGTTTAGTACACATCAGTGCTGTTGACTAAAATTCTTTCTGTTCAATACTTTCTAGGAACCTGACTGGATTGATTTTCATGGTCTTTTAAGGTTGCATGGCACCATAAACATCTGAAATGTCATGTGTTACTTCTGAATCACAAGTCTTAATTGGTTTCTTAGGTCTCTCTAGAGCTACATTCGCTGCAGTAGTAACTGACATTTAAAAGAGTAACTTACTCTTTGTCCTCAGTTATCATAAAAATTACAGCCCACTGACAACCTATGAGGAATATGTATAAAAGATGAATAACGAGGTTTTGTTAAATTAAGCCCCTGTTCTTTTTTCTTGTTATCATGTAACCTCTGCTATTATAACTGGTGCAAACACCAATAATATTGATGGAAGGAAGTAAAGGATGCCACTTAAGAAAATACTAAACATGAAGGACTAGTTTTGAAACTGCTTACTGGATAAATGAAGATGGTATTTTCAGATCCTAGAATGATGCAACTTCTCTTAAAATGAACTTCTGCAAGAATATAGAAAGGAGACATTATCCTTAAGCACAACTTCACTTGAAGAGAAAATCTTGAAGCACAGAAAGCTAGTAGTGTATATTACTTGCTCTTGACTACTTTTGTTATTACACAAAAGATATAAGTAAAATTTGAAACAGGACTCAAGTGAGTAGTGGAGACTTGAAGAGTTTGAAGAGTCAAAACAAGAAACTCATTCTTATCTTTTATTTGTGAAAGTAAACTGAGATTTTCTTCGAAAAGTAAAGACTAATTTGATTCCATCCATTGGGTAGAAATCAAATAAAGGTGTGACAAGTTTGTTCTCTGTTAAAAATATCTAAATAGATTAAAGTCTTTTTCTCCCCCCAAAATTGTTTCTGTAGACAAAATGGCTGTGTGAAGAATAATGGAATGATCACAGGGTATCTGCAATTATGTTGAAAATAACAGCAAGTGTAGCTTTGGGCATAAGAACTAAAGTAAGACATATGCTTTCTATTAAGTATTTTAAAACATTGCACTGCAAAATTATGGGCTAACCTATTTAGTTGTTCAAGACAAAGAATCTACCCAGGGTTCCCAGCTTTCAAGGGAAATTGAGTTTCAGAAAGTTGCTCAGGCCCCAAGAAAAATCTATTTTTCAATGTTTTAAATGTGGTAATGAAGAATAATGTAGACATAATGTTTTGTGAATCAAGACATCACTAACTACACAAAAGCAAAGTGTTGAGGAGCGTATCTGCATTATCTGGGATTTAATTAAGAAACAAATCCATCGTAAATGTAGAAAATATTTGCAATTGTTTCTCAGAAATAGTCTTTAAATCCTGAGAACCAAAACTTTCTGTGTCTCTAATTCTATTTTCAAACTAAGAATCTTATTTGACATTATCTGTCTTTTTTATAACTGCAGTAATTGATTTTGAAATGGATTTATATTCTACATGCCTTCCTAATATACATACCCTGGTATAAACTCCTGATGAGTTTTGTCTAACAATAGCATGCTCCAAAATTATTTGGATATTACTTCCTGCACTATTATATTAAAGAAGGTTGGAATTTTCTTCTTGGTAGTAGTCACCTTGTCTCCTACTTGATGGTTTTAATAAAGCCAGATATGGTGTTAGTAGCTGAGTGATGGAGAAGTCTACTGGTAAGAAACCAGTAGAGGACACTGGCCAACAGCTTGTGATGGACCAAACACTTCATTACAATGACCAAAAAGAAATGAATTCTTCCAGTGATTAATGAGTGGACTTAGAAGATGCTCTTGCTTTCAATAAACTTTGAGACAAATTTTATCATGTTCAATACCTTCCCATTTAGCAATTTCTAGGGACAGAATTATTGAATTTATTCCTTGAGCCGTGTAGCACATAAATAAATGTTGCCTAAAGTTTAAAGTTCTTTTTTTACTTTTGTTAATAGCTAACAACATCTTTTACATTGCATGGATTAAAACGGCAATTTAGGCCTTTTTTTCAGAACTGGGAATTGAATCTACAGTCTGCGTTGAACTACAGCACAGGTTTATTAACTTCTTAAGTTATCCAGTCTGTGCTCAGACTTAGGCCTTTCAGCCATTATTAGCCTATGTCACAGGCATGCTCTACCTTGCCCGGTTTTAGTGGACCTTTAATTCACTAATATTTTCAAACTGTGAGGAGATGCGTCCAAATTTGAATTCTAAGTGCATTTAATTCTTACAAAAGCAGCATTTTCAATTAAGTTTCATTTTGGAAGAGACTCTTAGCAAAAGGTAGAGTGAATCAATCATCCTTACATGAGAATATGAGACTGTTAAAAAGTTACAATTAAAAATATTTCTATTTTTTCCCTTTTTCTCCTTCTGAGGAAAAAATATGACAATTTCTGAGTTTTTTTGTGATTAAGTTGAATCATTTGGCAAAATTTGACTCTTGAACTCTAAGTATTTAAGGCTATCTTCCCAGATATTTTAAATTATGCCTGTTTCACTTCTTGTTGGGTCTCTGATATAGTGAAAAATGTCAATGTTTATTAAGAAAGGGTATGTAGTGTGCATAATGAATATAACATTCACACAATAAGCCACTAAGATTGTGGAGATATTTCTTTTTGTGATGTAATTTAACCTGTTCCCATATATTAAACACAAAATGTGCTAAAATTGATTTAAGTATCTTACAATAATACCACCCAATTTTAATGATCTTAGCACTTCAATCAAAAAAACATAGACTGGCATGTTGAATCAAAATAAAACAAAACTGTACCTATGTTGCTTCTGAAAAACACACCGTACCCACAAAGAAAAACAATTGATTCAAAGAAAAAGGTTGGAAGAAGATATCCCATGCCAACTGGAGCGAGAAAATCATTTAATAGTAGCCATACTATTTTCAGACACAGATGATTTCAAGATATACCTAATTTTAAGAGACAAAGACAGTCTTTACTAGTCTTTAAATACTGGTAAAAAGAACAACTTAAGAGGAAGAAAAACATTTGTGAATATATATGCATCAAGTATTACTACATCCAACATAAAAATTCAAATGTACCCAACACAGGCATAATAAGTGACTTCATTAATCTTTCAAATAGGTCAACCAGACCAAACATATTAGAAAACAATGGAGCTAAATCACATAATGGAACAAATACCTACACCTCTCAAAACAAGCAGATCGTCTTTCTCAGCTGTATTTTATTGACTAATGAATGACTCACAGAAGTAGCCCTAGAAAAAAAAACATTGAAAGTTCCTAGAGTGAAATGCCAATTGAAGCATATAATAACAGAACATCAAAAAAGTGATAGAGGAAATTTTATAGCTGGGAGTATACAAAATTTTTAAAAAGTAGAAAAATCATTCATATGAAACCTAATGCATCTCAAGATTCTAGAAGCAAAGAACATTCAAAATTCAAAAATAGTGGAAGGAAAGAAGCTGTGAATACTAAAGTGGAAATTAATAAAAATGGAACTAAAAGTTCACAGAAGTTTCATGTATTATTGAGTTCATTCTTTGAATCAGCAAACAAGATTGTTAAACTCCTAGATAAACTCATCAAAAGAAGAAAAAAGTCTGTATCAATGCAATTGAAAATAAAATGTACAATCATATCAAACTCTGCTGAAATTCAGAGGATTATAAGGAGCTATTTTGAAAATGTATATTCCAATGCATTGTGGAATCATGAAAAAGAATAAATTCTTGGACATATAAGAAGTACCAAAATTGAATAAAGATATAGAAACTCCTAATAGGCCAATAACTAGTAATAAAATAGAAGAGCAATAAAGATGTACCAATAAACAAAAGCTTTGGACCTGATGGCTTCAATGCAGTAATTTACTAGAAATTTAAAGAAGATCTAAAACCAACATTTTTCAGATGGTCCCAAGAAATAGAAAAGAACATTACAAATTTACGTCTGGAATTTATTGCATTCTTAAAACCACAAAGAAAATAAAAAGCTGAACAGAAAAAGAAAACTTCAGGCCAATATACTTGATAACATAAATGTAAAATCATCAACAACCTAGTTGCAAACAGAATACAACAAATTATTTAAAAAGATCAAACATCATGACCAAGTGGGCTTAATCCTTGGCATGCAAAGATGGCTCAACAGCTATAAATTAATAGGCATAACACATCACATAAACAGTAGAAAGGTCAACAACCAGATGATCATCTCATTAGATGGGAAAAAAATCTTTGACAAAATCCAATATCCAAAATAAAAACTCTAAGAAAAGAAAGAAAGAACCCCCTCTTCAAGCTCATGGAAAGCCACTTAAGACCAGCACACATCCACCATTGCACTAAATGTGGAAAAACTGAAATTGTTTTCTTTAAACTCAGGAATAAGGCAAGTATGTGCACCTTTATGACTCTCGCCCATCCAGCACTTAAAACTTTACCACAAAAATAAGGCAAGAAAAAAAATATATGTGGATATAAAAGCAAAACTACCCTTATTTTCAGGTGATAACATCCTTTACATAAAGACAAAAATGTAGAATAGTCTTAGAACTTATAAACAAATTCAACAAAGTAGCAGGATACAAAATCAATATACAAAAGTCAAGAGCATTCCTGTACACCAAGAGGGAGCAAATCGAGACAGAAATCAGAAAAATAATTCCATTCACAGTAGCTATTTAAAAGGAATTAAATATCTGTGAACTAACCTACCTTAAGACATCTATAACAAAATTCATAGTACCCATAACATGAGAATGTTAGAAAATCGAAACATCCCCTGTTTATTGATATAGTATTGGATAGACAGGACCAATACTGTTAAAAAGGCCATTCTAACAAAAGATGTGTGTGTGTGTGTGTGTGTGTGTGTGTGTGTGTGTGTGTGTGTGTGACTCAATACCAATTGAATATCAACAATTTATTTTTAAATAACTGCAAAAAAACCATTCTAGATATATATACGGGATCAGATGAGACCCAGAATAGAGAGAGTAGTTGTAAGGAATGTGAGCAAAGGAAGAGGCATCATAATCCTGGATATCAAGTTACAACACAAAGCAGTGGTGGAAGTAAAAATGTGGTACTGGCACGGAAAGGAAGGTGAGCATGGTGAGGAGCACAGTGAGGTGCAGAAACAGCCCCAGGCACCTTCCTTCATTTGGTCTTTGGTGAAAGGGCCAAAGACATAGAGCGGAGAAAAGATGTCCTCTATGAAAAATGGTGTTAGGAAAACTGATTGTTCATATGCAGAAAAGTGAATCTAAATGTCTAGCTTTCGCTTCATCCTGAATATTCAAATAAAAATGTATCAAAGACCTAGTTCTTAAATTTGAGTCAATTAATCTGCAAGAAATTGCATAAAGAATAGAATATTAAGTAAATATTGTTCTCTTCTCCTTGGTTACTCAATATAAGTCTAGAACCCCTGACATAACTTCAAGTGCTACCTCTAGGTTGAAGGAGAATCTAGGTAAAATTTGACATATTTCTTTTCATTTGTAGTTACATACTAACCTTTGCCCAAATTTTTAAGAAAAACTGAAGAAATGTTACAAAAATCATTCTAAGTGGAAGTATAAACTTATATAGCAATTTCAGAATGGATTTAGTATTTACTTGGATTGCAGATTGTTAATTCCAAAGACCAAAACAATTTAGCTGCAGTTCATTTCTCATTGGAAGAATAGCTGGATTTTCACATCTTTCAGTTTCTGAATTCAAAACTCATGATGTTTCATTATATACCTAACAAAGAATTAACATAACACACATTTTTGTACAAATACAAAAATCTACTAAATATAAAAATTTACAGATAACTATTCAAAGACATTAAGAATAGGTAGCAAAATAATATGATAAAATACAGCATATGTTAATTAAATTGCACAGATGAAACCGAACTTACTGCATTATTCTCATTTGCACTTGGCTCTGTTATAGTAAAAGGAATTCAGACTATATGTTTTAAAGAAATGACACATACTTCAGTGACATCATTTTATAAAACTTTCCACAATACAAAACACCCAAAAGAACCACAATTACAGTTTGGCATTCCTTATAAAAGTTTTTCTACTTATTTAGATATATCGTTTAAGTTTAGTTTGGTTTAATCTGCTTCTATTTTTCTTTATTTTTCAGTTTTTGTATAGTCTATTTTCTTATTAATGCACTTTAGAATGTAAGTGTCTCTATTTACCTCCTAGACCTACAATCAGCAAGTTTTTGCTTTGTTTTTGTTGCCGTTGTTTTATTGTTTAATAGTCCTAGACAGTTCTCAAATTAAAATACTTTGGAAAAGAAAAACATCAAGGAAAATGAAAGATGACAGAAGTCAGCCTCAAAACATAAATTTAGGAGAAAAATCCACTGAAGTGTCAAAATAGTTTTAAAAATCTAATTTCATGCTGTGTAGAAAATAAAAACGTGTGCAAATGAAAATGTCTTTTAAGCAAATGGGCTCATAAGCAAAAGTATTATTATTTTGAGGTACATATGATTTTCAACAGGCAGAGTGGTGCAGACCTGTCATCCCAACACTTTAGGAGGCTGAAGCAGGAGGACTGAAAGTTTAAGCCCAGCCTTAGCAAATTAGTGACTTACTGAGACCCTGTCTCGAAATCACAAATAAAACTGTTCAGAGGATATAGCTCATCACAAAAGCCCTTGGTTCAAATCTAAGAACCACAAAAATACACTAAAACAGAAAAAGGAAATTTTAAAAACCAAAATGTATAAAGAAAATTTGAGAAACCTGTAATAGAAGAAAAATAAAGACAGAAGTAACAGATTCTAGATGGGAAAAATAACTTTCACACCTGCTTGATATTATCATAAATCCAAATACTATAGGAAGGTATTTTCTTTAAAATATAATGATAAAAAAACAAGAAAAATGCAAATTATTTTCAACAATGCACATGCAAATACATATACATATAGATGTATATCTATGAGGTATTATTTATAATTCTACACCACAACATTTGAAAATTCTTATTTGGCAGAATTATATATCACATTCAACTTCCAATTACAAATCGAACACAGACTTCACTTCTGAACAATAAATCCACATTTCTATTTTAACGAGATTGTTGTTGAGTCTACAGTGTCTCCCCAAAGTGTCTCTCCAGTGTCCTGTTGAGAGGTGAAGCCTGGTTGGAAGGGACCTGGAGGGGTGTGTGTGCTGGCTCTGCCCTTCCTCTCACAGTTGTGGTTCTGTTCTGCCGTGCTGTGAGAAACTCTGCGTCCTCTGTCTTTGCCTCAGGCCCTGCCATCTGGTTCTACCATTTCCAACCACCCATCTGTGACCTTCTCAAACTGTGAGCTAAAATAAAATTTTCTTCTGTAGAGTTGTGGATATGTGGTATTCTGTCCAAGACTCAGACAGAGACTGTTGTCTTTTATATTATAAGATTGATCTCTAAGTTAATTGAAGATTTTGGGACTCTAAATAAAAACAGATTAATTTTTGGCTTGTGAAGCAGTAATTCAAATTTAGCCTCAAAATCTCTGTTGGATACAGAGCATGTGACCAGCTTTCAGCAAAATAATTTTAAAGATTTGGTGGACTTTTTTCCGCTTGGATAATAGAACTCTTACATGTCTATTCTTTCTCTCAGTTTGTCTGTCTGTCTGTCTCTCTGTCTGTCTGTCTGTCTGTCTTTTTTCTTTCCCCTCTTTTCATCTTTCTCTTCATTGATAAAACACATAGCAGATCTCTAAAGAAATAAAAATGAGATATCAGATTCATCATAGTGAGGGGGGAAATTAAAATCTCTTAAGAATGGAGAGGAGACCCAGGTAAAAGTTATCAATGAAACGGTGTTTAATTCTGAGCCTCTGAAGTGGAAAACAGTGAGTAAATGTATCTATTTTCTGTGATAACCTATTCTGTAAGTACCAAACTTTTGGGCACCAAAACTGTCAGTGATTACATTTTACATATTCCGATTTTTCTCATTTGTAAAATGAAGAGCATGTTGATTGAGTGTATTTCAAACCCCTGTGAGCGTCAAGTACAGTAACAGGTAGAAAGGTACAGGACACAGTCATGAAGAAAACGGAAATTCATCGGAGCATCAAGAACAGACAGGGAATGCAGCTGGAGAACGTTTATTACAATGTTTCTAGTCAGATCACTTCTATTTCCACATTAAAATGATTTAAAATCCTCTATTCAAACTTACCTACCCATATGACTTAGTTAGAAATGTTAACTATAATTCCAAAAACTTCAGTGCTACAGAGACCTGTTCTTAATCCCTGTATAGAAGTTTATATTAGAATGTAAGGCTGTAAGGCATGTTGACTCACACCTTACAGCTGTATAAAAGAACAGACATCTTTTTTTTCTTTCTTTCTAAACCTTGATGCCAGGGTTGTGTGCCAATGATGACACTTATTTCTGTTTAATTTTGTAATTTCAGTCAAGACTACTTGGCTTGCCAATGTCGGAGCCAAAGCAGTTGTGTATGAGCAATAACAGAGTAGCATTGTTTCCATAGCCTGGGGTTGGAGAAGCTTCTCTAGCCTCTCAAAAATGAATGCAAATTTGTTTATAGATTTAATAACACAGAAAGCATATGGGGCCTAGAAGAGTGCTTTCCATCTGGGAGGTACTAAAACATAGACAGTATCTAGAAATAAGTAGCTGAAGCTTAGTATATCTATCTATCTATATCTATCTATCTATCTATCTATCTATCTATCTATCTATCTATCTATCTATAATTTTCTAAACCGAGATGAATTTAAACTTCAAAGGGCATCTTTCAGTGAAGTAGACACAAAAAATGTTCTATCTTAGATAAAATAGGATTTATGTCCAAATTAACAAAGTTGCATATATTTTATGTAATGCTCTACAGTTTCTGTTGGATTTATACCTATACTTTATTGAAACTAAGCAGTTAAATAATATGAAATTTTTCCTTTAAAGCTTGTAGCTACTCTGAAACTCAAAGCTAACAGTTGAAATGATGAGATTTTCCAAAACTGCTCTCAATTTGTTCTTCAAGATGATCCTTATAACTGGAAATTCATTAAAATATGATTTTGAAACACTTTATAGAAAACTTAACCTTGAATCTTTGAAAGGTGTGTGCAAAGCCAGCAAAAGGTCTTATAACTATGCTCAGTTAAATGAATTTGAATATAGTTTTCTAGGGGCTTTACAATCAAATTATTCAGAGAAACAACCTGTCAGTTAAAAAAAGAACAAATAATCTTTTATCGCAGATGTTTCTTTGAAGTCTTCATCTTTCGATAAATTTTGTTTCAAGAAAAATAGTACTTGGCAATCATTGTTAATTCTTAATTTATTCTGGTTTTATTTTTCTTGTTATTCAACTTGTACCTCTGATGGAAAAGTTTGCATGTGTACCTTAGAGATTGTGTTGGTTTGGTAGTAAGTGATTTGAGTCATGGACAGCTAGTTCATTATTTTTTTTTTTAAACTTCATTCAGCCAGGATATTACCTAATTAAAGCCATTGTAGCTTTACTTCCTGAAGGTAACAATACAGCATAGTAGCATTTAAATCTTGACTCCTTAAAAATCAAAATTCTTTGTGCCTTTGAAACAGAATTTAAAACTTCACCACCTGCCACTTCATGGGTACAATTTCAAGTGGCTTCCACATTTTGATTACAAAAGATAAGCACGTGTAGAATTACCATTCACATTAAACGCTTATTTTGTGTAATCATCTGTGATCACAGTTTGATGACACTTTCATAGAAAATATCTTGATTTTCCCTCTTGATTCTATTTCACCTGAACTGCTATGATGTTTTTATTATTTATGTTACTCTCATTCTTTAGAACTTTGGTACAATAAAATTCTTAACATCAACTTATCCTAATAACTCCATTTTAATATTTTTTCTATTTTATAAAAAAGTGCAGCTAACTCATTGCAGTAGAATGATTGCCATAGAAATATAATATTATCTGAGCACTGGGGCCTTTCAATACTGACTGTGCAATCTTGAAATTTCTCCTTGGGTATATTATGAATCGCTTGAATTCCTAATATTGAGGCTCTTTTGAGTATTGCTGAATAATTTATTTATTTTAACTAAATCAACAACAAAAAAAGCACTTATTTAGGATGTTTGTTAGAGTAAAACTAGACCAAGCACTCGATCTTTGTGATTGGCAAACTCTATTTCACAGACCAAATCTCGTCACACTGTTTATTTTATAAAACAAGTGTTATTGGAGCATAGGCACCTTCATTAACTTTCATGCCTTGTGTGGTTACTTTAAAGCTAGAGTAGGACAGCTGACTACTTGTCACAAAGAATGGGTAGCCAATGAAGCGTAACGTATTTACCACCTTAGCCTTTACAGAGTATCTGCTAACCACCACATTCAAATTTTGTTCTTTTGACAATGCGGTTATGGTGGTTTAAATCTATGATATCACCCAATGTCTCATGTTTTTGTGAGGCATGTAGACCATTGAGTTCTGTGCTCACGACTGAATAAATTGACTGAAGATTTTTATGTGATCTTAGAATCTGTGGCCTGGTTGGAATTATGGGTCATGAGGGGTTGGGGTATAACCTGGAAGAATGCACTTTCTCTGCTGGCGCCTCCTTTTTCTTTGCTTCCTAGCTTGTTCATCACGTAGAGATTTGTATTCATGGCCTTTGAAGAGACAATTGTCTGAACACGTCCCATTTTTTATTAATAGAAATTAATTGAATATTGTTTTTCCGAGAAGCATGAACTCTCTTCTAATTGCAGCATAAAATGGATTTTAAGACTAAATACTTGGCTTATTTTTATTAATTTCATGTAGAAAAATTTACTTCATTTGCAAAATAGCCACAGATATTTATGTCGTCACCGGAAGAATATATATATATATATATATATATATATATATATATATATATATATAATATTTTTGGCTTAGTTGGCCTAAGAGGAAAAATAATAATGAATAAAGAGATAATAAAGATATTCTTTATCCTCAAATTTTTCCTAGTCACTATAGTAATTATGTGAGAGATTTAAGAAATGACAATAATTGTGTAGAAAACAGGTAATCCTGTCATCAAGATCAGAATTTTAGATAATAGAGGGTAGCTTAGTTTGGGAGGTCTTCTTACCATTTAATTCATTCACGCACACCCAAGCATTTTGGAAAATTGAAATTTTGCAGTAATCAGAGCAAGTTTTCCGCAGCTGCTAACACATGATAGACTTCTTCCTAACAGGCAGGACGAATGCTGTTTTTCACACATGGGGGGTTCCCATGGCAACACCTGCTATATGCATTCAAATGCATATCTCTTTTTTCCTTCAAGACTTTATGCCCTTTCCTTCCCCTTAGACTCACCTTTTTTCATTAAAAATAAATATGTTCTTTCTTAAAAACTGAAGTCTACTGGGGGAATTTGTTTTTTTATTTTCACTAAGCGATGTTTAGAAAGGAAAATACACACCCATGGAAACACAAACACACACACACACACACACACACACACACACACAAACATAAATGTAGTTTCATTAGATATTAAATTTCTCCCCCTTTGTGTCTCATGCAGAATTTGCAGAACTAGTTTTGGCCAAGGAAAATGTTTAAACTTAATTCAGAATTACAAAACTAAATTTTGCAGACATGCAGCGTGTACTAGAGGCTCATATTTTATTGTCTAGAGTGTAATACAGGAACTGTCCTGACAACAGACTGTGTTGTGTATATCGGTAACCATTTTAATTTTACACCAGGTAATCTGAATAGTGAGCAGGCATCAATTCTGGTTTTTTTTTATAGCTGACAGTTGATAAAAGCACATACTATTTCTAGTAAATAATACCCAGTGAGGAATCTGAGCTGGGGTGAAGGTTCCAGGAGGTTCTATCACAAAATAACTAATGAACAGGAAACAAAAAGGAAAGTGAAAATGGAGAAGGATGACAGGCAGCTGATATGTAGAGAACTGATGCCTCACAGATATTCCCACGTAGGGAGAAGCGCATGTAGAACACAGTACTTCGAGTCAGCACTTTTTAATGGGTGTGTTGCGGAGTGGTGCTAAATTCCCCGTTGCAAATCTGTCTGGTCCTCAGTATAATAAATTCTGTCTATTAATTGCAAGTAAACATACTTTCGATGGCTGTATTCAGTTTCATTTTTTTCTGTTCTGTTTATCACAATTACCTTGACTGTAATGTTATTATGTGTATTGAATATAAACAAATAATAATAAACCTTGATATATTAATAGCTTGAATTCTGCAACATATAAACAGATCAAAACGTTATGTTATACTCAACAAATAGATGAAATTATCATTTATAAATTTAATAAGAGACATAAAATTTATGATAGCGCCTACCTTGATATGGTATTAGTATTTATTTTTTCTAAGATTTCATATGTAAGGTTGCACAGGAATATTGTTGGAATTAGTGTAAATTTTTTAAGTGATAGCTTGCTAAGACGAGATAAAATAGTCGAGATCATATCTTACTAAGTGATTGAAGTATTCTGCTTATGTATGTTTGGACGTGTTAATTTTTACTTTTCATTTATTGAGAAGGAAAAGAAATAAAATGAGACAAGTAAAATAATGACATATGTTAGCATTTTCCTTGCACTGTGTTATTTCATTTTTCACAACCTATCTATAAAATTGATATTACAGGTGTATTTAAGGAAATTAAAACAAGTTTCCTAGAATAGTTAGACCTCTCGCACTTAAGTCTGACAAAACAAGTGGAAAGGGTATTTAAGGAAGAGAAGGATTTGCCTTTAGGGGAAGCGCTAGCCTGCCCTCACTATTCAGGCAGGAACAGTCACTGCGGACAAGTGCCGTGGCAGGGAAGGAACCAAGCGAACACACATTTGCTCCCTCCAGTGTGCCCTTCTTCTCTCCCTTGCCTCACCCTCCTGACGAGTATTTCAGAGAGGCCACTGAGGATTTAGTTATGGAGAAGCTGAGTTTTAGATCAGTTTGCTTTTATTCCATGATTTTATTTCATAGTCTATTTTTTGTAGTTAAGCAATTTCTTGTCACACCACTGTAGCAATGGCTTCCAGAAATTTTCTGTATCAATGCAATTGTCTCTGAAGGTTCAGGAGTGCAAGGGGAGAGGAATTTATAGGATTATGTCTAGGATATCTGGGACACGATGTGGGTGGAAAAGATCTAATATAACCAATCAAATTATTAGAAAATTGTTCTTTGAAAAAAATGTTTCAAATCATATATAAGACTTAATACATGGGGAGAAAACTTGATACTGACTTTCTCCTACTTGACAGGAGTACTATATATTTATACATGTCCAAAGACAAATTATAAAGTTAAGGAAATTTTTTTTCAAAGATTTTAGTATAAAAGACACAAATTTCAATCAACTATGTAAGAATAAATGAAAACTTATGTCTTTTTCCTCTGTAGAGAAAATATTACCAAAAATTATTGTCATATTGTCATATGAAGAACACACAGAAAAATAATGTCAGAAAAATTCACTGAAAAGGCAGATAGTAAGTATGAAATATGCTTTTTCCTTGATTTGGTAAAAAATAATGCTTGTATTATGAACTTGTCTTTTAAGAATGTGTCTTCTCTACCCTTAACATATGTAATTTGTTGTAATTCCCTTTCTAAATCTCAGTATTTACATTCTAGTCCACCTTTGTGCGTATAATTTTTTAAATATTTTTCTAAAGGCAATTAACCATTTTCTGGCCAGGAAATGTGCGCCCCTACTCTGGAGAGTGCCTAGGAGTGTCTGAACCATACAGATAGCATCGTTCATTGTGTATCTCTCTGAAACAGAGAGGTGAGTGAAAGTCAAAGATAGGAGGAACAGAAGATGAGATTATTACCCCAATTCATACTGCTGTGAACAAATAGGGTTTGGGTCAACCTCCAAATCACACTGACTCTAAACACATAATCTGTATACATGTCTCTATTCTTCAGTCATTGGAGCTGAAAGGTGAAAATAAAAGGCAGAAGATGGATTAGTTTGTTTAGTTACCCTCTAAAGATGGAAACAAAATACCATCATCTTTAGCTCACACGAAGGGTGGAGGGCTAGTAAGATTTTCTGAACTACTAATTAGATATTGGATTTTTAAGTATCAGAATAAATTTTATTGACTTTATATTCCAGGTGGCTAACAATTTGCATCTGAAATCATTGGCTGATTTTAAACAAGTGTCTAAGTTTAAGGATATTACTAAGAGGGGACAATTATTAAAAGTTATTTTTTGACATGGCCTAATTAAAAAACAATAATTATCCAGAATAAAAAAAAAGTAAAATCGATGATCAATTAAGGTTTCTGTTTTCCTCTTCCTTGTTTGGAAACAACATTAATTATGGCACTAACATTGAGGCAAACTACTTATGCTTTAAAATAAACACCTTAAACTTATTTCTTCAAGTGCTAGGAAGTCTTGCCTTTAATCTTATTTTCTGAAACAAATAACATGATCTTCTGATAATGTGATTGGAAATAGATGTATTTTACTAATAAATTTCTGAGAAATTGGTTCCTTATTTGTAATATCTGCTTAGACATACTGATCTTGAGGCATCACTGGGGAATTAAAGATAAGTTGAATGAAGGAGAGTCATCGACCATTCAGTCAAAAGATGCATGTGCTGGTAGCTGCCACGCCAAACCCCTGGACGAAGCCCATGATCGGGTCCATTACTTCCTGAGAGTGAGAGCTCCCGCTTCGCCTGAGCAAATTTTGCTACCTGATCAATGCGTGTCATATAAATCGCATTTAAAGTTAGAACAGCAATCAAGGTAAGATAATTACAGTGTCTAAAATAGTACAGACAGGAACTACCATGGTTCTGAAGGTCATTTAGAAAGAAATGAAAGAAATTAGACTATTAGCAGTGGTTGGAGCCTTTTTCACAGAACTGTCTACCCTTCACCTTTCTGGACCCCCAGTAGACCCATTTACTCATTAGCAAAATGAAGGCATCATGGGTGATTAGCTCCACTGTTAAAGACAATCATTACTGCCCTGATGCCCATTCTCTTCTTTTCATATTTATAAAACTCTTGCACTTTAACTGAAAGCGTGACTGTCCCAGAACAATGCCTACGTATCTCAGATAACTTTGCAGCCTTCAGGTCGTCATATAAATAAACTCTGACCAGCAACACATGAATGGAACTAATTCCTTGACCTTCTTAATCTTGCCTTACTTTTGTTCTTTACTTGTCTACTTGGAGCTTCTCTGTTCTGGATTTGGTAGTAATTCATTCATTCATTTATTTGTTTGTTTGGTTTTTAGACAGTGTTTTGCTTTGTAGTCCAGACTGGTCCTGAACTTACTGTATAGCCCAGGCTGGCCTTGAACACATGGCAATCCTCCTGTCTAAGCCTTTCATGTGTTGAAATTACAGACACCATCACAACCAGTGCATGTTGTGCTCACAAATCAAACCTAGGGTCTTGAACTTATGAGCAAGCATTTTAATCGCTGAGCTGTATATGTTCTTCACCCTGTGATCTACTTTAAACCATGGAGATGAAAAGCAATATCTTTGAGCTGCAGTGTACAAAAGCTCTCAGAATACCATTGTGTCTCACAGACTGCAGACATGCAGGCTATTAGATGAGAAAACCCCTTTATTTTAATCAACTATCTATTATTGTGTACCTTTATGAAGCTACAGAATCTGTATATTTTAAAAATCTCTTTCATTATTCTGATTAAAGACTTTTGAAAAGTATGTCTGTTTACCTCATAGAAGAGAAATCCATTGAAAATGCCATACATATTGACTAAAGATTCCAAAGTTCTTGGAATTAAAACATTGTATGACTCTTAGATGTCTCTCCTTAACCTTACTATAATAGTAAGCTAAATAAAATTAGTTATAGACAGTTAGGCATTACTGTCCAGTGTTGGGGATTGCTCTAGTCTCTTCAGCCTGTACATCGCTCGTTCCACACAGCAATCCTGTCACAGAGAAGCTATAATTACCTTCACTCCAAATATTTTGAACAAAATCCTATATCCTATTCTAAAATTATCTCACCTGAAGTTTGAATGTAGTCAGTTGAGGTCTGGAAATCCTATTCCCACTCACGATAATCCGGTACCTCTGGTTCTTTTCTTTCTCTGCTTGCTTAGATTTTTTTCTGAAGTATGTCTTCTATCAGAGTTCTAATGAAGTAGTGAACTAGTCAGGGCAGAATACACATGCGGCGTGCGGATCTATGGAGTACCTTGTAGGTGGACGATGTGTAATGTTTAGCAAGGGAGTATCCAAATGTGGCCCACTAATTCTTTTAATCTTTCCTTTTCTTTCTTTCTTTCTTTCTTTCTTTCTTTCTTTCTTTCTTTCTTTCTTTCTTTCTTTCCTTCCTTCCTTCTTGCTTCCTTGCTTGCTTGCTTGCTTGCTTCCTTTCTTTTCTCTGAGTGAGGATGAACTGTCTTGGGCTGCACATAAAATACAAAATACAGTTAATGTACCATGTGTAAGTACTAAGATTTGCTTGTGTAATTTTGTCATTGTAGCAATAAAAAAATTAAAAACAGTGTGTTGTAGTTTAGAAACTATTTTGTTGAATTCTGTGTCTTTGGGTCAGACCATAAGAACTCCTCGCGAACTGATTCAGTGCACCTTATCTGAATTTCACATTCAACTTATTTGTGGAAGGATAGTCACTTCAAATATGCCACGATAGGAATATTTGTGACTCAGAAGTTGATAAACACCGCTAGTATGGATTTTTCATTCCTTGAAGGAACTGCCTTCACAATATACGTGTTAGGAAATCAAAGAAAAGTTATATAAATCTTTAAAATAAAAATTCAAGCTCTGACTTTGTAAAGATACATAAAAGTGTAGCTGTAATACAAGATCATGTAGAAATATTATTAACCTTTAAAAGTTATAGATAAAATTATTGGAAGTAATAGATTTCAGTATGGCAGAATCCAAAACAATCATGCTGGAGGGTGGCATTTTTTTTTTATTATTTTATTTTATCATGTATATATATAAACTCCAAATTCAGTAACATATTGCAGGCATGGGGTTTGGGAAATCGATGCCCGTTCATGCACCCCGATCTATTTTTCAGATATCCCTCCCTTTCCTAGGAATCCATTGCTCCTCTTCCTACCCCGACTCCTGTGTTGGGTTTTTTTGTGCCATTATTTTTGTGGATTTCATAAGAAAGATAGCTGTCTACAGTCAGTATATTTTTTGGTTGTTTTGGTTCATTTCACTGAACATTACTTACTCAAGGTGGCCCCATTTTCCACTCAGATATTTCGTATTCGTCCTTCTCTATAGCAGCGTAGCATTCCATTGTGTATAGGTACCATGTCTTATCTATCCTTTCCTCATTAATGGGCAGGTAGATTGTTTCCAAGATTTGGCTAGTATGAATTGTGCTGCTATAAACATAGACACATATGTGTCTTTTTTGGTGTGTTGACTTTATTTCTTTTGGGAACAGGCCCCCAGTTAAAGCAGAAGCTGAAACAAATGGAGTTTCCAGTCTTAGTTTTCTCATCAGTCTCCAGACTGCGAGCCATAATGGCTGTACCAGATTGCATTCCTACCAGCAGTGGAGAAGAGTTCCTTTGCTTCTGCGTCCTCCCCAACAATTGTTGTTCTCTGAGTTTTTGAAGTAAGCCATTCTCACCGGGGTAAGGTGAAACCTTAACAGTTTTTATTTGCAT